>VDFB02077507.1:0-42758 GCA_007258455.2 Sequoia sempervirens
TCATTTTGATTTATAGGATTCTTCAAAGCTTTTAGGATCATCTCTTCTCCTACCTTACCCAATGCTCTTCCTCGTTGTTCTCTATGTGAACTACCATTTTATAAGCACCTCTTAGATTATGTGGGTCCTTGTCTCTAAGCAAATAACACATCTTTTGAATCAAATGCATTGCAATACACCACTAAGCATGTTAAATCTATTCACCAAATAAGCTAGAACTCTATTCATGGATTTTTGAAACCTTGCATTAAATTCAATCACCATTTCATTCTATCCCTTTGTGATATTATTGAAGTCATTTAACATAAGCTTAGGACTGGTCTTATCTCTATATTGGTCTCTAAAAAATCTATAGAAAGCATCTTTTGAATCAATGCTTGCATCAAGCAAGCTCCTATACCAATCTCTAGCATCTTTATTCAATGATTGCATGAAATACTTCATTGTAACATCATCATCCCAAAGCTCAAAATATTCAACAAAACTCTGAAAAGATTTTAGATGATCTTCATCACTAAAAGCATTGTTACCAGTGAACTTTGGTAAATGTTTTCTTGTATTATCAAGAATAGGATTTGGATACACTAGGATTGTATCAAAGCATAATTGCCTATATCTATCAGTATGTAATTGTCTTCTTCCAAAGGGTCCCTCTTGCTCATTTTGGTTGTCATGATTCCTTCTCCTATCATAATTGCTTTTAGTCCTTCTAGTGTCAAATACTCTTAGTTGGGAATCATCTTGATTATGTTGTTGAGTAGTCCTAGCCTTTTTTTTTGGTTGTGAATACAAATCATAATTATTTGTATTGGACAAATGGTTATCATTTGAATGGGGATTTGAAGATGTTGCTAGTAGATTCTAAGAAACCTAGTTTCTTCTTCATTTCTATGTTCACAGCTAACAATTCCATCTCATTCACTTTTCTTTGCAATTCCTCATTTTCTTTTATTAACTTATCAGCCAATGAAACAAAATCATTTTGTGTTGTGTCCTTCTGAGAGGAACCTCACTCGTTTATCTTTATACCCATGAGTGGTTTCTTTCCCTTAACATCAGTCTAGGAAACAACATTTGTACTACTAGGGATATGATCAGCTACAAGAGAAGCTTTCACAGTAGGATTGGTCCATGAATTTACACAAGAATTGTCGGTTGAGGTAGTCTCCCTATGTACATTCTCTTTCAATATAGGACAAGTTTTTTGGGTAGATTGAGCTGCTAATTGTTAGATAGTTCTCTCATTTTCTCAACCTTTCTTCTTAGCATGTATCTCTCAACCATAGCTTCCCTTATTCTTTCTTCTTTCTCCTTATCCCTCCTTCTCCTAGACTCATCTAGTGCTAATGCTTCTCTTCTAATTTGTTGCATATTATTGAATATTTCATCCTCTTCTAGTAAGATGGTATTAGCATCAAATGTCACTACAATTTCAACATGGCCAAGAGTATTTTCATGGACATACTCATCAAACCCAGTCAACAAGTCATGAGGAAGAGGAGTATTTGTGTTATAAGTTGAGGCCAAACGCCATGTAGCCCTAACACGACTAGCATTTACATTATATTGTTGTATTCTTTCCTTTCTCTTATATGTTTAGTTGTTAAGGCTTGATTTGAATGTTTCTCACTCACAACAGTTTTCATTATAACTTCCCCTCTTTCAAGAGAAGCATTATCACTTAAGTCTAACAAATTTCTCTCGTGTTCAGAACCAAAATTATAATGACCTTCATGTTCAAGAGTTGGATGAGGAGTAGACTTACTTGTTCCTGTATCCTTCGCTTTCTATTTTCCACAAGTGTTCTTCAACAATTCTCCCTCCAATATTTTCTCTAGATGTTTCTTCATATTGCCATAGTTTCCCCACATTTGTGCTTGAATCTTCTTTGATTTTGTCAACCTTTTCAATTTTCTTCTATTCTTCCTCTTCACTTCTTTGATATCTTCAGGTATTGGCACACACTGGTGCAAAGATTTTAGAGTCACCACCCAAATTAATTGGGACAAATTTGTAGCAATTTTGTTACAATTTATGCAAAAAATTTGCAAAATCTTTATAGAATCATAAAAGATTTAATAAATATGAAGCAATTTGGGTTGAACTTTGGGCAAGAAATCTAAACACAAAAATGACAAGAAATCTAGAAAAAATGTGAGCAATGGTCAATAGAAACTTCAAATAGACAGATTCTAAAGATAAACATCACTATAGATCATAGTAATCCTTAGATGAGGCACTCTATAGAACAAATATTTTATCAAACATGATTCCCTAGTAGAGTCGCCAATGTGTTGGTGGTTTTTAAAGAACCAAGCATATCTCATCAAGTATCTATGAATTTTCCATATTCAATTCTTGAATACTTAGGAGATGATTGGCCAACAAATGAGAGGAAGTTAAAATGCTTCCCTCTTGCACTTTGGGCTTTACAAAACCCAAGAGGGTGATCCTACAATGTGCATCCTACAATCTTTCAACACAATTATATCACACATTACACAATAAACAAATGCATTCTCACTGAAATGATAAATAGATGAAATCCTTCAAGAAACAAGCAATTCCTTAAAAGGATTAAACACCTAAAGCTGAGAATACCACACAATACTAACCTCAACAAAGGTAAATCGATTAAAAGTTTGTTTATGAATTTTGTTCTCAAATTGAAGCACCATAACCATAGGAAATGCACTTAGCACCTTTAAATAAATGTCTTATCTTAAGGCAGGGAGTCAAAACATAATAAACTGAACTACAAGGCAATTTTAATTCCAAACAGTCACGATCTTTGTGAAATTGCATTACAATTCACATATCACATACTTAGACTCTATGACTACTTATCAGATCCACTAAACATTTATATAAATTCATGCTTTAATCAAGGTATTTTAACTACTTCATAAAACCAGAGCCATAATTAAAACACATTTCACTGCAAAACAATAATAAAAATTAATGAAAGGATCATTGACTAAATTTTCATCAATAACTCATATGGAATGTTACAGAGGGAGAGACAATAGACTCAAAATATTTGCATCGTTCATTTAGACATGCTTGGAAACCACACAATTTACAAAATCTACTTGCTCGACTAAAAAACCTAAGATACAAACTCAAAATATATTTTCTCTATGTTCTTAATTTGTATTTTCAGATCTAGAATTCAAAAAGAGATCCAAACAAATGGCCTTGAATCCCCTTTTATAAGAACAGGGGAGCAAAACAAGCTTCAGGCCGAAAAGTACACATGTCACATTTTCATTTGACAACCTATACTGGTCATTCCATGAGGAATGGTTACAACAAACTAAAGAATATTCTCTATTGAGAAATAGGTTTCCTTTCAGTCGGTGGAGATTCCTGCACCTTCCAAAAGGCAGTTTGTCGAAGAGAGTGGTCTTCAAACCATTGCAACATCTTTATTCTTTTCAGCAAAATGACAAAAGGAATCCAAAAGGAGGGAAAAGGTGGATCAAAATCCAAATCAACATCCAACACCAATCCAAGTAATCAATAGTCAACACTTACCTATTATATTTTGAATTGGGAGAAACATATCTTTTATAATTTACATATTTTGAGGCTAGACATGTACTACACTTGACCATGTGAGTATGTTCCCCATCATTGTGTCTACAACTCCAATTCATCAATGAATGTCTTCTTCCACAATTCATATTTTTTGTTAGAAGGCCAATTAAATCTAATAATTTCATCCATCTTCTTTCTATAGGGAGCATATTTTGCCATCACTAAATTGGCTTCTTTATTAAAATCTTCCAGGAAGCTGATGGTGAAAGACAAATTCTCAAGAGTGTTCTTCAATACAAAAATGTCCACACTCTCACATATTAGTGATGCTTGGGAAACAATTTTTGTATCCAATTGATATTTCCATGCCTATAGAGGTTTTACCTCATCATATGTGTGTTGGATATTAGGCAACAATACCAAATCTGCCTCATCAAATTTTGCCTTCAACTCTTTTACTTTCACCTCCAAAGGAGTAGCATATCCTTGAAACTTATGTTTTTTAATCTCATTAATGAATCTATAAGTTGGGCCAATCTTCAGATACTTATCCTTTTGATGTGCTAACCCAAATGCAATGAGCTTCAAGTTATCAACCCTAGGAATCCATTTGTCTAGGATTGGGATAGCTAAATCCTTGATCCTTTGTGACAACTTTATTGCTCACAACATTAAAGAATCATTGGAATGAATACTATTTAAATTACCTTGAATCTTCTTATTCAACTACTCCAAAACAATATGAACAATCTTTAAATTATTCTCATACATGGTATCTTCAACCTATGCAAACAATTTCTTATACACTTCAATTTGCAAAATAATTTCTCCTTGGTGGGCTCATTTGATGGAGTTGCACTTGATTTGCTTGGCTCCTCAACTGCAAGTGGTTCTTGGCCCAAGTTGTATGGCATTATTTCTAAGGAATGTTCTAATGGAGGAGGAGGAGATTGAGGATGTGCTATTGGAGAAGTGGGTGTAGCATGACTTGAGCTAGATGGGCCTTGACTTCTCAATGTTTCCATATGTTGCTTGAATAGTGCTAGCTCTATTTCCAATTTAGCTACCCTTTGCTGACTCTTATTGTACTCATCAATAAATTCATTATATTTTCCCCTGCATAGTCTCTATCAACAGTGACACTCTCCAGTGTTGCCCTAGTGAATTTAGCCATGTTTATTGTCATTTCGACTGCTTCCAATGTTGGAGTATCAGAAACTATCCTTATAATCAATTGCCCACTGAAGTCAGTTGGTTGTACAACTCTTGGCTTCTCAGAACCCAAATACAATGACCAAAGGGACAAGGCATCCCATTCCTCACTAAATGTTGACCCTTGTAGTGCTAATTTGGCCTCTTCCTCTGTTTGGAACAAGGGCCTTTCATTCCTCCTTATTATATCCAACACAATTTCATCAGCAATATCCCATTCAGGCAACAATAATATACCGCTTTTCTACACAAGTGCTTTGCCTTCTTTAGCTGTGATACCTTGGAATTCCTTTCTTATCACCTACCTTACATTTTCTTAAATAATCCCCTTAGGAAGTTTTGGATGTAGGCTCCTCTCTTTTTCGACATTCTTTGCATATTTTGGAGCCTTAGCTCTCCACACAAAATCTTTGAATGCTTTAGTCCCAATAAAAGAGTCATCTTCCATAAATGCCTTGCAGGCTTTCTGCCTCAAGTCATCTACATTGTTCAAACCACTTATATCATCCTTTCCCAATCTAAGGCTACTTTCTGCAATACTTTATACAACCTACCTTGGGGGAGAAGGAATTCCTTGTTGCATCTCTTCAGGTGCAACCAAGATGTCATCTTCATCTATCTTAGGGTAATCAACTACCCCACCCACCTCTATCCTTTTCCTTTTGGTTGGTGGCTACTCTAATGGAGAAGGACCTCTTGGAGGTGAATCAATATCAATTACAATGGGTGGAGCTTGTCTGGAAGGTGATGGTACTGACCTCATAGGAGAATTTTCCCTTCACCCCTTTGATGCAATAGGTGTTGGAAGTGTTTGTGGCTTTTGTATTACCTCCTTCTTCTTGGAGTACACTCTGACTTTTGGTGGTGGATGATAGAAGGGTCTTTCCTCCTCTTTTCTTGCTGGTTCTTCTTCTACTATCATTACTTTCCCCTTGTTTGTGATTGTGCGTTCTTCCCTCAAAACACCAACTATGTTCTCAAAATTTTCAAAAACATACATGACTCTGTTTAACTCTCTCTTAATGTTGGGAAGAGGATCATAGTTGGGATATGATCTATTAACCTTTTCCACCATCTTGTTGAAGGTGAGATACTTTTCCTTCCTCTCATCCTGGACTTGAAAGTCTAAAAAATTCCTGATGACATCTTGAGGATAATAAAAGTTGTGAACAAAGGAGCCACTCCTATTATTTTCCTTCAAAGCAATAATGAAGCCCTTTAGGTCATGGTTCCTTGGGTGCATTGTTTTCAATTTGTATGGTGCAAGAATCTATCCCAAGTCCTTCCATCCTCCCTTGACCATTACAAATTCTACAAATATTGTCCATTCAGGGAAGAATGAGCCCTTCTTTTGTTGCTCTGATAGATGCACCATTTGTGCTGCCCCTAACTGTCTCATAATCTCAATGAATCCAATTCTCAATGGCACATATCTTGGCAATGCATGTGGATTCACATTTGTGGCATATACCCTAAAAATGGTTGTGTTGGGGTATGGAATGATGTCCCCCCCAATTATGAGCTATCTTGAAATCATGCCTCCTCTCCAAGGGCCTCAAAAAAATCATGTATCCCTTTGGGGATCCTTGGTGGATCACGAATTAGGAACCTCTTCAATTTTGAAGCAAAAACATTGTGGAACACCACATAGTGGAATTTAAAATCATCTTTATCAAGAATTTGAGTCTGACATTGGACTGGCAATTCAAGATCACCCTTTTCTTTCCTTAATGTCATATCTTCATCAAAATGCTTTTCTCCTTATATAAAAACATGTGCATCAAGAGGGAATACCACTAGAATTTGACCCAATTCTTCCCTGCCTTTAATGCAATAAAACCTTGATGAATGTTTTTTGCCAAGTATGTGGCATAGTCATAAACTACATTATAAGCTGGGTGTTGAAGGTGTGCTACCATATACATGAAACCTCTTAGCATGGTAGATGGTGAGTCAAAACCAATAATCTAGCACAAGGAATAAACTGTCTTCTTGAAGTAATTAGCAAAATTCTTCATGGGGAAAGGATCCAATTCATCCTTGCCAATTTTTATCTGTTTTCTAAACTTCCCAACCCTAGTACTTGTAGTGTGTATGGGTAACATTGTTGTCCTAAACATAACTTTAGTATTCTCATATTCTTTTCTAAAAATGTCAAGATCAATGGGGATCATGTCCTCACTCCACTCATGCAACTTAAAAAGTTATGCAATCTCTTCCTTGGTTATCTTAAACATTTTAGCACCATCATATGCCCTAACCACTCTAGAAATAGGTTCATACCTCATAGCTATGTCTTTCAACAAATCCACATCTAAGTATACATAGGGACAACTAACTTTCCCATGTCTAATCTCTAGGTGTTGCAGACAGGAACTCCAATATTTCTATTCCCAAACTAGTTTTGGAACAATTGCCTTCCAGTGTAGGGTAACTCGACATCCTTGATAAAATTTTGCTTGTTAGTAATCCATTTGTAACTCTAGGGCCATAGAATAGGGCTGTTCCCTTGGCCTTCTTGCTAGTTGAGGGTTTTAATTGATCAATAATGTCTTGGGAGATAGGCTTGGACACGGTTTCAAAACTGGGAGCTTGTGCTTTGGGCACCATTGGTAACAAGGTGGGTTTAGACTAATCTAGGGTTTTGACATAGAGAGGTTCAAAACCTAGCTTTTATATTCAAAACCTAGGGCGTAACTTGAAGGTACAATCTCAATGGGTTTGATAGAAATTCACAACTTATACGTGATTTCAAACCACTATAAAGCAACTAAAGAGTACACAAACCAATTCAACTGAAAGACACAGTGAATATCTACCCTAATTCAAGACATTTTGGATAAAGCATAGAGAATGGAATTTGTTTTACTTACGGTTTTTTTGCTTGAAGGAAACCCTAATTTTGACCACGTTGAACTCTAGAATGCTCTTCTCGATCTCTTGGATGCTTCAAACTTGTTTGCAATATTCAATTATGTGAAAAACCAATCTTTTATGTGCATTTAGGTCAAAATTGGGTAGCTTTGGATGTCTTTTCTACCATTACTACTCACTTGCGTGAAGAAAAATGAGTCTCATGTTCACATCTTTGATTTTGAATTTTAGTCGTCGATCTCCTTGTGAGATGGTAGTTTGGATGACTCAGATTGAGTCAACAAGGTTTGAATTTTCATCGCCATCGTTCACCTATCCTTTGCCCAATTAAATTTTTCTGGCTAGAATGTTGACTCATTCGTTCTGTGGGCTCCACCTTCTTTTCCAAGCGGCAAAAGAAATCCACATGTCATTTTCCCATTAACCTCGTTGCTTTTCATAAAACATTATTTTATTCTCATGGGGTGAGTGGGGAACGATTGATATTCAATCTCAATGTTGCATTTTGATCATTGATTTAAAACCTTAATGCATTTGGTATGTGAGTGGAGATCGGGCCCCACACCTACAACAAAACACGTGTCATTAGCCCGCTGACCCCACAACATTTCAGAAAGTATTATTTTATTTCTGCGGGGCTGATAGGGAACGACTAGGATCAAATCCTCTGATCTAACGGTTGGCAAATCTGCACATGCATAAAAGTTAGTTTTAAAGAAGGGGACCCAACTAGGTCGACAGGACTAAGACCCTTGAGATTAATGACTTAAGACTTAAGTCATTCTTAACTTAGGAAATATTTTTGCCCGACTTACGGAAGATTAAAGCAATAGTAATGTTGGATGATCAACAAACCTAGACCAAGGGGCCAGTAATAATATGTTCATGATAGCTCAAGTTGTAACTCAAGTGATCAAAAATTGGGTGTAACAAGTTAGTGAATAAATAGAATGCATAGGGTTTAAGACTATGCAAATATGAAATGAGGGCTTTTGAACCAAAACCTTGAACCCTACCCTAAGGACAAGAGGCAAAAAATCATCACAAGGCAAGGAACCAACTCAAAATTTTCAAAATTTAGAAGCTCTATCAGACATCATGATAAAAGCATGCTACAATTCCCAATAACTTACTATTCAAGAACTCTCATCATCCATCCTCTCATCCAAATGCAACATACTGATGTATAAATGACCACATACAATGTCAAATAGTTAAATCTACATCAACACTAAAGAGACCTATGGATATAGACAATCCACATCCAAGTCATCCCATTTCAATCAATTGGGTGGCCAACCCACACAATTGCATAACTCATAGATCCTCAATCAATGCAACATATAAATTCACCATCACATCAATAACTTGAAAACTGAGATAACCAAGAAGATTTAACTTGTAGATCTCAAGACTTAAACACTAGATCGCTTACAAACCCATATTTTCAAACAAATCCTCAATTAATTACCATAGTCAAAGAACCAAACAAGCATCTAAGATAATAAAAAATTCCTAAAATTGAGCCACAACACCACTTATCAACCACATACATGATCATGTCATGCCAATGCTCAAATCAACATAAACATCCATGAAACCGTAATCATCACCATCACTATGCTTATAATCAACTCTCATTGAATTAGGACTCCAAATATCACACACGTAACAAACATGTCCTCAAAGTAGAAGACAACTAGTGTAGTTGTCACCATCAAAGTCTAAAATCTAAAAACATGTATAAACCTACATTAGAAAGCACTAAATATAATATCTAACAGTACCAAATCATATGTCTCATAAAAAATACACTCCCACAAGTTTTCACCCTCCGATTCATTTTGATGCTCACAAAATTATACCCTGAATCTTAGGTTAGACTATAAGTGCTTAAATACATACAAACCTCCCTCTACACATTCAAGTGAAAAACCACCTAATCCATTGTGCAGTACACTATAAATACTCTCCATGTCTTATTCAAAATCTAAAATCCAATTCCATATGCAAAAGTTGTGACCTGTTAGTTGATCTAGAGCAATGTTGGCTTCATGGAACCAAATTCTAATAGGGTGAAAGTACAAAGTTGTGTCACACTTTCATCCAACTTATCAAAACAAGTGAATTTAATTATTTCTAACTAAAAATCAATTTTGGTCAAACATATGATTTAGTAAGATTCATTCTAGCTAAGTTAGATATGTCCACAAATTTTCCAACTAAAATTGTTGGCTAAATGCATATGTAGCACCACTTTGAGGCCAATTCACCCAAAAAAAAATTATTTGAAAAACTTGATGTTTCAACAACTCCTACTCATGTAAATAACATTTTTTTAAAATATAAAAATACCCCTTTGTCAGTTCATAAGTGTAGTTTTCAAAATGATATATTTTAATTGTTTAATTATTATTTATATTTTATATTTTATTTTAACTAATAGTAGGTTATCATAAAGGAGACAATTGGGAATGCAAAACCGATGCTTTTAGGAGATGGGCTCTGCAACTTCGTGGGCCGAGCTAGGGCATTCGAGCCCGAGCTCGTGACTGATCTTCTTCTGCTCCTACAGTTTGGGTGGGGTCTTGGTGTGCGTTCAAGGGGGGCTGACTCCTTTTTCAGGTGTCTTCTTTGCTTTATGGGGTGCGCGGCTGGCGTTTGTCTGGGCCTGTGTTTTTTGGTGCACTCGGGGGTCTCTTTGGTGCCCTGTTTGGTGGATTTTTCTGCAGGGTTTCTGCAGTGGTGCGTGGGGGGTTGAGAGCAAGGTGTGGTGCCCCCTCTCCTTGCCTAGTGTGGATGTGAGTGGGCTCATGTGAAAGGTGCTTGTGCTGAGCATAGTTTGGGGGTGTGGTGTGGGTTTCTCCCACCCAATACCGTTTCGCATTTTTTCATTCTCGTCTAGGGCTTGATGGCCTTTTTGAAGGGTGAGACATCTAGGGTGTCTCCTGATTTGGACTTTTGCATGGCAATTGGTTCGAAGTCTCCAACTCAAGGCATGAAATCTTTTGATAATAATTTATTTGCGTTGGATCTAGGGTTTGTTGCAGTGGGTTCGTCTAATGGTTCAAGGCTCAAGAAGATTAATGGTTGTCTCGAGCGTTGCCAAGAGAGGCCTAAATTGGTGATCCCGCCTGAGATGATTGCTGAAGATGTTGAATATTATACGAACCACTCTTTATATTGCAAAATTTTGGGGATGAGAGTATCTCTATAGTTTCTAGAAACTTGGGCCTTGAGGACTTGGGCGCCAGAGGGCGAAATGGAGATCATGTTGTTGGCCAATAGTTACTTCATGGTTACCTTTAATTGCATGGCTGATCACACTAGGATCTTTGAGGGAGGTCCTTATTTCCATAACCAGGTGGGGTTGTTTATCAAACCATGGCATGTTGGCTTTATCCCCTTAGAGGAGCTCCCAAATCGTGTTCCCGTGTGGGTTCGTTTGTCTCGGTTTCCAGTGGAATGCTGTCAGGAGGATGCTTTGCACCTGTTGGCGTCGATGCTTGGAAAACTAGTTGGATCCTCATTGCAAACTTTGGGTAAAAAGGTAATGACTTTTGCTCGTATTTGTGTTGAAATTGATCTTAGTAAGCCTTTGCCCGATGTTGTAGATATGTGTGCGGGATCCTTCTCTTGGGTGCAACAGTTGGACTACGAGACTCTTCCTTTCTATTGTTGTCTATGTCATGAATATGGACATTTGCAGCGCAGATGTCCAAGATATAAGCCTATGGAGTCTCAGCCTGCACAACCTCCCCAAAACCCTCCTACAGCTGATAAGGGGAAGAGTCCTCTGGTGAGGTTGTTGGTGCTAATGGTTTTGTTTAGGTTAAGGCTCGTAATAAGAACTGGGGCCAGAAGAGGACCTTTAAGGATCGACAAGATGATGATACTTTTAATAGGTTTGAAGTGCTGGATGATCTCAGAAAGCAGGAAGTGAACCCAAGCTTGATGAGTCTGGTTCAGGAGGTTGAGGATTCTGCAAAAGTGGACAATATCTCTGGCGTTTCATCAGTTCCACTGGGCGGCGATAATTTACACATGGATACAGATCAACAGTTAGTGGTCTTGGAGGTGCCGGTTCTTCCAGCCATGGCACCGAAAGATGGTGGGGATTCTTCTCCTTGTGGATGAATAGTATGTCTGAATGTGACTAAGTGCAATAAACCCTCTCCTCAGTTGGGCCTTTTACAGAGAGATCTTAAGAAAGGTGGGGCGGAGAAACATGCCAAACTTGGTAGAAAGAAGGATCTAGAAAAGATCAAGTTGATAGGTGAGACTTTGGTGGAGTCAGGGTCGGTAAAGACTCTGGATTCTCTTTTTTCGAACCCCTCGAAATGATTATATTATCATGGAATGTAAGGGGCTTGAACAGTAGCCCTCGACAAAAAGCAGTTCATGATTTGGTTAGGAAACATGGTCCTGATATTCTTTTTCTACAGGAGACCAAGCTATCAGTGGAGAATATGTTTAGTTTGGCTCGTAAGTTGTGGTGGAAGGGGGAGTGTCAGTGCATTGGTACTCATGGATCTTCTGGGGGCATAGCTTGTTTGTGGAACCCGCGAAAGATCTGTCCTCTTTGGTGGGTGTCCTCTAAATCTGTTATGTCTATGATTGCTTCTAGCTTTGAGACAGGGGAGATGCTGCTCCTTTCTAATATCTATGCTCCTATTGATCTTCGAGGTAAGTAGTCTTTGTGGTCCCATATTAGGTTTGTCCGCAGTTTGGCTCCTTTCCATCCTTCGATCCTAGCCGGAGATTTTAATGCTATCACTGAGTTGGCTGAGAAGAGTGGTGGTACTGCATGGCTAGAGCCCTCTGCGAGGCTCCTGTGTGATAACATTGATGCTTTGAATTTAGTGGATATTAAGCCCAATAATGGTTAGTTTACTTGGAACAATCGTAGGGTTGGGGATAATTGTATTGCGGAGAGATTGGACTACTTCTTGGTTTCCTATTACTGGATTGGTGGTATGTGGTCTTCTTGTTTTGAAATTTTGGATTGGAGAGGATCTGACCACTGGCCTATCAAGCTGGCTATTGTGTCATGTCGGGTGCCTCATTCTCCTTTTAGATTTTAGCTCATGTGGTTGCAGAACCATTCTTTATATGATCATGTGGCTGACTGGTGGAGACGAGGTAGACCGGCTTTCGGTACAGCAATGTACACCTTTGCTAAACTTCTTCAGTATGTGAAATATCAGCTCAAGCGGTGGAATCTTCATTACTTTGGGAACATCTTTCATGCTAAGGCGGCTGCTCATAATGAATTGGATGGTATCACGAGATTGATAAGGGAGGGTGGGGTGACTGAGGATTTGCTTCAGGAGGAGGCTCAAGCTTTGAAAGCTCTGGAGGAGTGCGAGCTGCGGGTGGAAATGTATTGGAAACAAAAGGCGTGGATAGAATGGCTTCAGGAAGGGGATAAAAACACTACTTTTTTCTTCAATTCAGTGAAATCCAAGAGGCAAGGCAATTCTATTTCGGTTCTAGTGAATGACCAGGGTGAGCAACTTTCCTCCTTTCCTGAGATCTCGGGAGAGGCGGTGCATTATTTTTCCTCTCTTTTTCGGGAGGATTCACAAGGGGGGTCTATTGAAGAAGCCCAGGTTCTTTCTTGTATCCCCCCTCTGGTTTCTAGAGAAATGAATGAGATTCTTATGAGTAATATCACGTTGGAGGAGCTTGAGGGGACTGTTTTCTAGATGAAGAAAGGGAAAGCTCCTAGACCTGATGGCTTCCCGGTGGAGTTTTTCCAAGAATTTTGGGATATTATCAAGCTGGACCTTTTGGCTGTTGTTCAGGAATCTCAGCAGAACAAGAAGTTGCTAAGGGCTTTAAATTCTACCTTTCTTGCCCTCATTCCCAAGTGTGATGGGGCTGATAGGTTAAGTCAATTTCGTCCCATTTCTCTTTGCAATGTCATTTATAAAGTTATCTCTAAGTTAATTGCTGACAAGCTAAAAAAGGGGCTTAAGGAGCTGATCTCTGAGGAGCAGAGTGGTTTTGTGGTGGGTAGGAAAATTCTGGATGGGATTGTTATTGCAATTGAGACCATTCATTCTATGGCCAGCTCTAAAGAAAAGGCGATGTTCATTAAGTTGGATATGGCTAAGGCTTATGACAGGGTCAGATGGTCCTTCCTTCAAAAGGTTCTCAATGTCTTTGGTTTCAGGGAAGATTGGATTCATTGGGTTATGAGTTGCGTTACTTTAGTTTCTTTCTTTGTGATTATTAATGGAGAGCACTCTGAGTTATTTGGTGCTTCTAGGGGGCTTCGTCAGGGGGATCCCCTCTCTCCATATCTGTTTCTTCTCTTTGTTGAAGGTTTGGGGTGGTTGATTAGAAGAAATGTGGAGGTTGGTCTAATTCAGGGTTGGCAGTGGGGTGGTGACTTGCCTCCATAGTCACACCTACAGTTTGTGGATGATACTGCTCTGATGGGAAAAGCTACAATGCGAGAAGCTGCTAATATTCGTAGGGTGTTGGATGTCTTCCTAACTGCCTCGGGACAATTGATTAATGAAGATAAATCTTCCATCTTCTTTTTTAATACTCTGGGCCTCATCCAATAGCGGATAGCTCAGACCTTGAGATTTCAGATTGGGAATCTTCCTTTGACCTATCTTGGTATCCCTATCTCGGTTGGGCAATTGCCTAGGGAGTTCTGGAAGAGTATTTTGGATAAATTTCGGGTAAAAGTTAATCACTGGACTCATAGGTGGTTATCTTTTGCTGGGTGTGTTCAGTTAATCAAGTTTGTGGTGCAGGCTTTGCCCATTTATAGATGCATGCTCCAGGTTGCCCCTGGGAGTTTTGTTAAGCAATTGGATTCTATGGCTAGGTAGTTCTTATGGGATAGTAGCTTGATGTCTTCTAAATGGAGTTTGGTTAGATGGGAGGCTGTTTTTAGCTCGAAGCAGTATGGGGGTCTTGGATTACGACAGTCGGCTTTGACTAGGGTGGCACTTGCTGTGAAGCTGTATTGGTAGTGGTGCATTGAGCAGGATAAGATTTGGGGCAGGGTCCTATCCCAAAAGTACTTCTTGGGATTCCTTAGGCTGATATTCCTCGGTATCCCCTTGTTGGGAAGGGGTCGATGATTTGGGGGACCCACAAGAAGGGGGCTACTCTTATTAAGGATGGTTTATTTTGGATCTGCAAGCAGGGGACCAAAGCCCAATTCTGGTTTGATTCTTGGGATGGCTCTCCTCCTCTCATCTCTTAGTATCCTAATTTATTGAATCTTTGCCAGAGGTTTTTTGAGATTGGTTGGTCACGGGTGAGTGACTTTAAATCATTCTCTTCTTGCGGACAACTTGAGGTGGCTAGATGGAAGTCACCTGATGTTTGGCCGAATGTTGGTTTGCAAGAGGATTGTGTTGTGTTACAAAGTGTTCTTTCCAATCGACGATGTAGTTCTCTCCAGGAGGAAGATGTGCTTGCTTGGGCTCCTCATCCTATGGGTGTCTATATTGTTGCCTCTGGATATAAGGTGTTATCTTCCCATAGGGTGATTGGGGAGGATGTTTAGTGGTGGAAGAAGGTCTGGAGCAAGTTCTCCTGGCCAAAGTGTAATTGCTTTGTCTGGCTGTTGACCTGGAATAAGTGTTTAGCTTGGGACAATATCAAGAAGAGGGGTTTCCAAGGCCCTTCTATTTGTGTTTTGTGTGGGGTTGTTGAGGAGAAGTCTTCTCACTTATTTTTCCGCTGTCCTTTTGCTATCCATATCTGGCATTTTTGGTGGGGTGTTTGGCAGAGGCCCTGTGTTCATGCTTCCTCCTTGATTGAATTTTGGAATAGTGTTGGAAGACCTCCCTCTATGACCTCTTTCTTACAGGAAGTGTGGTTCATGGGGCCTATCTTTCTATTGTGGCAGATTTGGTTAGAACGGAATAGGCGTATTTTTCATGGTGAGAAGAAGCTTGTGCAGCAAGTTTGACAGAGAATTTTAAGCATGATTCAGGAGACGGTGGAGGCTAAGTGTGCTATGAGCTTTCCGCTGGAGAAAAGGGATGCTGAGGTGGTGGAGAGATTGGGGATTCAAGGGTTGTTTGTGACTTCTGCTTGTGTCAGGAGAGGGCGAAAGGCGAAGCAAAAAATTCATAGGATGGGCAGCTGGCAGTTCCTGCCTAATGGGGTTCTGAAGATTGATACTGATGGCTCTTCCAGGGGAAATTTGGGACCTGTTGGTATTGGGGGGATTGGCAAGGATTCTTTAGGCTCGATAGTTTTCCTCTTTTCAATCCATGAGGGGTCAAAGACTATCAACGTTATGGAAGGTTTGGCAATCCTTTGCGCCTTTGAGAGGGCTCATGCTTTGGGGTGGAGAAGGATTATTTGTGAATCTGATTCCCAGGTCTTGATCAATTTGCTCATTGAGCGAAAAGTGGAGGGGGTCAGTTGGCAGTTGGCTATAATTGTGCAGCAGATTTTGTAGGTTAGTTCGTTAATGGAAATGGTGACTTTTGTTCATATTCTGAGGGAGTGGAATAGAGCTGCTGACTGTTTGGAAAAATGGGCTTCTGAGCATGTCGATGGTTGGAGAATCAAGGAGTGGGGGTTTATTCCTCTAGCGCTTCGCTCTGAGCTGGAGGGAGTTCTTGCTGAGGATAAGGCTGGTGTTGGAGTTGGCTGACTTTGGTTGTGTTCTATTTTTCTGTTTCTGTTGTTTCTGGGGACTTTGGTCCTTTGCTTTCTTTGTAATGTTCCTTTCTGATTTTCAATAAAGTTTTTACCCCCTTTTATAAAAAAATAAAATAGTAGTTTATCAACACTAAAATATTAGGTTGATTGCCATGTCAAGAAAAAATGTTAAACTTTATTTAAAAAATAGAAAAAATATGATGCACTAGATGAAATAATCTATATCAAATGAAAATTGATGTCAAATGGAAACAATTGTGTTTTAATACACACACAATTTATAATTATTTAAAAATATATATTTGTCAAAATTAGAAAAAAAATATATCCATGCACTAAAGTTTCAAGTTATAAGTGCACAAAAAAAAATTGAAGGAAAAAAAAAAAATTTACTATATAAAGATTGACATCTCATGTGACTTCATTTTTCAACATTTAAAAATACAAGCATAAAATATACTAAAAAATACACATTTTATTAGTTTAGATCATTTAAGAATTCAAAACATATATGCTACTTTTTAGTGATTCAATTTTAAAAATTGGATCAATGTTGGTTGTTTCTTTTATAAAAGTGTGACACAACTTTGTATTTTTACCCAATAAAAATTACAAAATATGAAAACTAAACCTATACCACTACATAGTTCTTAGAAAGAGATTTCCAACAATTTTAAAATATTGAAAATATGATATCATGGGTGAAACTTATGGCCCCCAAAAGAAAAGTGCTCCAATAGTCTATAAGGGGTCAAAGTTGGGGCTATGCAAGGGCGGTGGTGGCATGTGGGTGGCACTCAGGTTGTGTTCTAGTGGTACATTTTAAACCAATTTAAAAAATGTTTAGTTTTCCAAAATTTAGTTATTTTTAAGCTTGCATGGGCTAGTTTTCCGACCCTACCCAATATGAGGTTTATGGGCCTTGCCAACCACAACTTGCTACTTGGGGGCCAACTAGTTGCCAACATGGTTGATATCCTTGTATCGACTATCAAAACCTTGGCTGTCAACACTGTTTGTGTAGGGGTAGGGGGTTTGTGGACCCCCACCCCAATTTTTTTTTTTTAAGTCTTGTATGTTATTTTAAAAAAAATTAAATTTAATTGTAAAGTCATATGAATGAGAAAGGGGAAAGGGGGATTTATTTATTTATTTATTTCTGAAGCCTTAGTGACAAAAATAAGTTGAATTTTATGTTAATATTTATTTCTTAGACTTCCTAGATCCAATGTCGAGGTTTGTTTTGTCCCAATAGGTCATCTGTGAAACTTCCTCTATAAAAACCTCTTGGTTAACACTATTTTTTTTCTTTTTTTCCAACTCATTTTTAATCCCCAAATCTATAAAAATAACCACAAATTTGTAAACCTCAAAACCCCAAATCTACAAATCTAACCTGCACAACATATCTCATACCTTGAGATATTTGAAATATCTCCAACATTGTCATGGATTCAACTTTGCATTAGATCTACTCATACAAGGGTTAAATAAAAATAGGTATCTCTCACCTCCTTCAACCATAACCATGAATTTGATGCCACTTGTTGGGAAATTAATACAAGTTAATCAAATCATTTCCTACATAACCCCATGAGAGAAAAGCATGAATACAAGCTTAAATAATAACCATAATATAAATATCAATTACATACCACAAAATAACACAAAATATACCATAAAAAACCATAAAAAGAAAAATATAACCTCCAAAAACATTCACACTCAATGTATATATTCACAATAAAAATATTATAATACACTTGAAAAATTTCTGTGAATACTTCTAAAAAATCAAGCTCCTCCAATACATCCTCCATGTGTCTAAATATGTATTCACACATCCCATGTCATGCTTCACATATGCACTCAACAAGAGAACTCAATACAATGATAGCCACTTAAACTAGTTGACCTCAACCACTAAACATGTGTTTGATTTTATAAAATGAAGCTCATACAAAACAACCAAGTGGTAAGGTAAAACCATATGCTTCAAAATCACGAGTACACAAAACCATTAACCCCAACATTTACTTTTTGGTACTAAGTTTTCCAATATTAAATATTTTCTCGTGCAACCCACACACACAATATCTAACCAATGTCACATACAACTTTACAAGCAAACTTAAATAAATATTTAATGTGGCTAAACACAACACCTAAAATGCACCAAAATAAATATTTATTTTACATAATTCAAATAATTCTTTCTTATGCAAGGTGTACACTACTCTTTTCTTAACAACTTAGAAGATATTGCAACAATAAATAAATAAGAAACTTCATACACCTATCATTATCCCCATGGTATTTTTGCCTTGATGCCAAATTACCAATTTCAATTTATTAAAATAGTTTGACTCAAATTTATATTTTATAGTTTCTTTTTTCTTTTCTCAATTGCGTCCATAAGATTTTTAATTATGTAAAAAATATTATTAGTATGATATTATGTTCACACAACTAAGTAGAATATGATTTTATATAAAGTATAATCATGACATTCATGTATTTTTCAAGTTGTTTTAATACATATTTTGCTATTTATTTGAATGTTTTGGTCAACCTTTATATATATGATGTTTGTATTGTACACAACACATTTGTAATTGTATAAAATGGATTGTGATAATAAATAAACATTAAACATTTGAATCATTCAATAAGTGATTCCATGCATCTAGAGATCTATATAATGAAGAAAATAAACAAATGTATAATTTTTTTTTAATTTCTAAGACTAATATATTTTTAATGTAGATTTTTACATAATGTATCATAAAATACTATAATGTTAGTGGAAAGATACATGTCTTAAAAAGAAAAATATAAATTAATTATTCTTATTTTGATGCATCTTTGTCACTATTGAGTATTTTTAAAATCATTAATACTATTACTAAATTAAAATACCTTCCAAGATGCTTCTTTCTTATAAAATCATTCAAAATATCTTAAATTACCACACTTTCAAAATTCTTGAAAAAGAGTTATGTCAACACTACAAAATATAAACATGTTATGTTTGTCCAAAAAACTATATCTTTACCTATAGACCAATATTCTTCCTATTATAATTTTTTTAAAGGTTAAATGATTGT
The DNA here is from genome assembly GCA_007258455.2 of Sequoia sempervirens. Lineage (NCBI taxonomy): Eukaryota > Viridiplantae > Streptophyta > Pinopsida > Cupressales > Cupressaceae > Sequoia > Sequoia sempervirens. Next base: position 19,383 of record VDFB02077507.1, read on the forward strand.
ATGTATTGTTGTGTTAGAGGAAAGGGCCCACTAGTTGAGCATGTTCTAATAGTTGTGATAACATTTATTTATTTAATGCCCAATATTTTGAATAGTATATCGTTAACAATTATGACTTAAAGTTGATAGTGTTGATCATGAATACTCATAATTGGATGAAATCTATTCTTTATATTTGAAAACTGACAAATCATGTGATGTCACATTAACACACCAATAAAACATGTCTTAATGCATAGCTAATATAACTTAATGCACAACTATTAGGTTGGGATCCCATGCAAGCTTTGAAAGAGTAGGGGTCTCATGAAACAAAAATAATATGCTAAAGAATTAATTAGAGTCTTTCTCTAAATAACAACACCTAATTTTTAGTTTGAAGATTTAAGCGAGTGAATTTAGAGTGGGACCAAAAATTATCCCACTAATTTAAACTTTTTTTTACCACTTATGAGATGTTTTTAAATTTCTATTTTTTTAAAAAATTTATATTTATTTAATTAAATTGAATATAAAATATAATAAAATTAATGAAATCACTAACTTCCAAAAACATCATATTGGATGATATAGACCCGAAACCTTAATAATAAGAGGAGGTCCTCTTCTCTAATAAGATTTTATTTGTTTTAATTATAATTTACCTATATTTTGTTTCCAATTTAATAAGTTAACTACATGAAAAGAAAGGGATCCTTCTTCAGAAAATCTTGTAGGTGCAGCCGCAACGTAGATAAGGTAGGCTATCAATACAGTTCATGGTTCTCATGGCTCATCAACTCCTCGGGAGACCGATCCAACCCACTTACCTCTTCGTATCTCATGTTAAATCCCTCTTTTGGCACTCCCCACCATTACTTTCACCCCGTTTTTTTCTCAATCCAGCTTTTCCCAAGAATTGTTTTCCACAAATCCCATCCCTATCATCATATAGGTCTCTTCTATGCTCTGCAACATCCCAACCTGCTGCTGCACTGATCAAAGACCAACAACAAAAACAACTTCAGACACCTTTTGAAAATGAAGATTATGAAGATGACACAGAGTATGAGGAAGAAGATGAAAATTTTAGCGACGAAGAAAACGACAGTTCTGATTATATTCAAGAAAACGAGGAGGTGGCCTCTTCATTGGAACAAAAACAATCAACAATTGCTTCAAAAGTTTCTTCGAGAAGAATTCCTCAATTAACAGTAAAAGAGAAGAAGCAGCTTAAGTCCTATGCTAATGGCCTTGGCAAGAAGCTCAAATGTCATCAGGTAAGTCTGTTCATTGCATAGATTGAAATGGGTGCAATTTCGATATCATAAAAATCGGCCTTATTTGATGTGTTTCTTTTGTAAAACATATTCCAGTGGGTATACTTACGCTAGGTTTTGGAATGGATTTACGCTATTTTTAGTAGACTGTTTTAGCAGGAAAATGAGGGTTCATTAAGTGCTTTTCCATTGCAGCAGTTCGTTTCTGGGAGTCTGGTATGAACCCGATTATGTTGGGGAATACTAAGATTTGGATAGCTGCAAATCTCATACCCTTAATTTTGTCTAGATCAAGGGAAATAAAATATTGCTTTTATTTCATCTGGGATGTATGAAATTTGAAATTTATGTTAATGTCTACTCACAATCATATTAGGTCAATGGGATGAAAGCAAAAAATAACATTAAAAATACAAGAGATGTAAAGAAAAGGAAGAAAATGTAAAAAATACACGAAATAATAGCTTGAGTCAATGTACTATGTTGTTGTTGAGATCTTGCCCCTGACAAGCTGTGATTGATAGAAGCAATGAACCTGTTTACACTTTCAATATTGAGGTTGAAAAAATCAATCTGAAGGTGAAGGTTGAGACAAAGGACTGCCCTACTATTGAGGAGACAAACAAAGCATATGTTGGGTTATCTCTCTAATGAATAGATCAACACATCATTGTTTATCCCTTTGAAATTGAGATTGGAAAAATGAATCTGAAGGTGAAGGTTGAGACAGATAATTGCTCTGATGACCGCTCAAGAGACAAAGTGTATATTGGTTCACGTCTCCGATGAAAGACCAACATGTTGCTGATTGTCATAATGAATAAGATCTCATAAAGAGCCTTGAGTTCCTCTGAAGAGGAAGTGGAATGAAAATCTGCCATGGATCTCTTAGTACATTGAACATTGAAATACAAATTGTTCTTGTCATTGTGTTTCATTGTTGGTATGGGCAATGGAAATGTTTGCCATCAGAAACTTGTCAAACAAAATCGGCTCTCTCTAGGAGACTTTTCTTTTAAATGGAAAATTGATTCTGATATATTTTCCCTTTGCCAAGGTATTTTTAGGTGGGAAGGCTTGGCTATTGGTGGTGTTGTTCAAGGAATTGTAAGGGAGTTAAGGTAGTGGAACAACTTACTACACTAATCTTGAGATGAGGGTAAAGCAAAAATTTCAAATCTTTACAATAGTTACAAAAATTAAACATAAATAAACACAAATATCATGCATACCACAACACAGTGATTTATGTGGGGAAAACCCTTTTGGAAGAAAAACCCCACACACTCCAAAAGCCACCCAATATATTATTCATAAATCAAGAAGATTACAATATACTTGCAGAGCAAGTTTTTCATAGGAGTATCACCTACCAAAGATCCAGAGGCAGCACAACAACTATCAAATTCTCATAATACATCTCAATGCATAGTCATAATACAATGCCCTCTTAAAATAGGGCTACCTTTTAGGGCAAGACAAACTAATAAAATATCTACTGTCAGATTTGAGACCTAATGATGAACGGTCCAAATTTACAATATTAAAATATACATAAAATGTGGCTTTTGAGGGCATTGCCCCCAAACCTCCACTAGGGTGTGTGGCCCCTAAACCCCATCAGGAGGGTGTATCACAAAAAGTCCACTCTGCTCATCAAGGATCTCCAATTTGGAAGACAACCCTCTCACAAACATGGAAGCTTTGGTTGGTTGGAGAAGGTCTGTTGGTGCTTCCTCGGTGTTTGATTTCCTTATTGTAAAATAATTGGTTGCATGCTTATCCTCATAATTGTAAAACTCAACAGGCCAAAGTTTTGACTTGGATTGAGCAAAAATTTGGCATTTTAAAATGTTTTTGTTACTTCCACTTTGGGAATGCAATAGGTTGCATGGGACCACCTTGGGAATAAGGATAGGGGCAACATCCTCCCTTCACAGGACCCCTGTAGATGCTAACCCACGCTTCTTTGAATGCCCAAGTTTGAAGCTTATCTAACTTTTATTGCACAATTGGTGGAGAGAGAACATTCAATTGTGTTAGGCATCACCAAAACAACAAAATATGCTTAGCCTAAACTCCATGACACCATCATCTATTGTTATTGGACGTAGTCAACTTCTCATGTATGCATGTTGGTATTTATATGTGTTGGAAAGTGCGATCCATGTGTATCACTAAACGTCCACTCTGTTCATCTAGGATCTCTAACTTGGAAGACAAAACTCTCACAAACATTGAAGCTTTGGTTGGTTGGAGGTGGTTTGTTGGTGCTTCCCTAGTGTTTGATTTCCTTACGATAAAATTATTGGTTGCTTGCTTATCCTTGTAATTCAAAAACTCAGCAAGCCGAAATTTTGACTTGGATTGAGCAAAAAATTGGCATATTAAAAATAAATAAAAATTTATAAAATGAACTTAAATAACATGCAAAATACCATTTAAAAGCATAACACAAGAATTTAATTCTTGCACAGTTAGGAGAATCGTTGAAAAATTGTTGAAATCCACAACAATGAAAAAATATTTGGAAAAAAAAGAACTAAAAAAAAAACATTTACTAGATGGAGAGCTTCTAGAGTTTATGCAGCAAAAACTTGGTGAAAGACTTACCAAAATTTCTGGCAAGTAACTTGTAATATCCCCTCTCTAGGCTTAGTCACCTAGATTTTATTTTAATTTAAATGCTAATCTTCTTAAGTTACATTAAATATTTAACTTAGCGTTTATAAAAATATTTAAAGAGGAGACTTTATAAAGTGGCCTAAGGACATTTTAAAAAAGAAGAAGTGAAATTAATGCTCACTAAGGGACTTCCAAATTGGAGACATAAGGGGAATTAAATAAAAAGTAAAAATTTTGAATATGAAGAAATTATTGTTAGAATTGTGAATAAAGATGAGACGTAGGATCAAACAACGAACAAAAACACTTTCCACGCAAGAGAGCTGCAAACAATAATTTGCTATATCCTCAACAAGAAAAACCTATAGAATGAAAAGCTTGCTTGAACCTCAAGAATTTTCATGAGAGAAATTACAATGAGGGAGAGTTGTTTATAAGAGCATCCCTAAATGATAAAGGGATTAGATCATGATAAGTGTCACCATCCTGTGTGATGAGACAAAATGATCTAATAGTAGCTCTTTGGTTAACAAAAAAAACACTCCTAAGTTTAGCTTAACTACATGAGAAGAAATTAGCCTAATAATTAATTAAATGCGTGATTACTCCAACACCCTCACTTAAGTGAAAAATTAGGGAGTAGCTAAAACCCTAAAAAATGAATGTATAAAAAGCAAAGAATGCATGATGGGTCTCGACAAACAAGGCTTGATGAGGTACCCATGTACAAACAATCTAATCTCTCACAATTGGAGAAAAAAAGAAAACCTCATGGGAAAAACTTCTCTCCAAAAGAGAGAAAGGCGAATGAAGTACTAAGAAGCCTCCAAAACAATGTCCCAAAAAGAATAGGAGCATGACTAGCATCGTTGAAGCATGAAGAAGCTGTAGAAAACAGTCGAATGATGACTAATACAGTGATGAAATGAAGAACCTCCTTTGAAACAAATGATGGTCAAGATCAAGAAGACGAGGATTTGCATGAGTGCCCCCAACAACATTACTCGAATCAGATGGCAAATAAAGAAAAACATTTGGAACTCGAAGATACAAATGGCATAGGTATTAATAGTTTGAAGAACACTGATCAAGTGAAAATAGGTCGCCTCCAGGAATAGGAATCCAAGAGTGTCCATATGGTAAATGCTCCATCTCACCGAAATGTATGGGTAACCAACCCCTGCATCCGTCTAGTACATAGAAACAAAAACTAAATACATAGTGCAATCCAAAACGAACAAGGGAAGCATTAGCACCAATAATAGAAACCCCTCCATAATGTGGAAAGGGAGAGCCAAGACAGGTCCACTGAAACTGTGTCACCAAGAAGTGTATGTAGTAGAACAAAGAACATTTGAACATGAACAAAATAGTACTTGCAATTGAAAAAGGGTGTGTAAACAAGGCACACACACATGAAGCAAGAATCACCAGGATTCAATGTTGTTGTGGAAGGAACACTCACTTGACAAAGTTGTGATGGCAAACAAAGACACTCACAACCCACCCATGACACTTTATATCATAATGCAAGTACAAAAAGCATAACAAGATGTGCGAAAATTGCAAAAAACATAAACTAGAATGACACTTTATCTCAATGCATCTACAAAAAAAATTTGCATGCAAAAGATGTTCAAAATGCCCAAGTAGGACAGAAAGGTGGAAATACATGTAGAACAACCTAAAACAAGTCATTCCATGCAAACAAAAAGTTTCCAGAAGCCAAAATGTCCAAGTAATTCACCATAATGTAAAAACACAACAAAATGAATAAAATGTATTTGGAGAAAAATCTAGAAAAATTGCATGGATAATTGTGAAGAGCTCTGACAGACCTTTCCAACGCCATTGGAATCGTGAAAAACAAAGAAACTAGTCAAAAGTTGTGAGCTTGGAAGTGAAAACAATACTTCTGGCCTTGGTAGGTGATAAAATGTACAAGCAGCAAAATTTGAGAAAAATATCAACACCATTGGATAGTGCTTGAAACCAGCTTTCCGACGATATCTTGTTTTCCCAATTTCGATGACCAAGTGAAAAGTTGTGCCCCTTAAAAAAAAGTTGCCCAATTAGGGCATTAGGAATAAAAACAGAGCCCCCTGGGGGTTGGGGGCTGGTTGCCCATGTGACTTGGGGTTACGTTGTGTTGTGACCTATTTCACACATCGCCCCATTGCAAATGGGGACCCTAGTAGTTTGCTTTTTAGGGCTTTGTTGTTGCGCTTCAATTTCATTTGATCTTTGTTTGGGGGTTTAGAGTTTGGAAGGTTTTGAATGGTCACTAGAGTCCGGTGAAAATTTGAGCCTCCAATCATTGATGCAAACATCACCACAGGTGCTTAGGAGGCCCAGGGGCCCGAAGATCATTTATCATTTAGTCAATTCACATCTCCCACTTTTTTGGGGATTGCCCTCCCGGGGCCCCTATTTATTTTCTAGGGACTTCATTTTGGCATTTTGGCTGTGGACTTCCTATTTTTTTAGGAGACTATTTTTGGCGGGGTTTCCATCTTTAGAAATTTTAAAATTCAAAAAAACTAGTCGAAGTCTCAAAAGGACAAAGGGAAAATCATAGAAAATCATTTTAAAAATCTGGAAAAATTCATGAAAAGGTCTGAAAATCATGGTGAAAAATTGCCTAAGTATGGAGATATGAGTTCATGAAGGCATGGAAGGAAGGCTGAAAGTCTGACTAGCAAGGAGAATGGAGAGCAATATTAATGGCATGGATATAATGCGCCATGGCAATAGCAAAAGCTTCAGCCAAGTCTGCCTTTGGAAGAATAGACAATGGCATGGACTCATGGAAAGTCCGCTTCAAGCCAAATGGAATGACATCAAGGCAAGTCCGCCATATGAAGATGGCTTGACTTTGAGTGAAGTCCGCCTAGCTCACAAGGTAAGGCATAAACATGAGTGAAGTCCACCCAGCAAAATAAGACATGGCATGAAGGTAGGTGAAGTCCGCCCAAGATAAGATTGCTTGACTTTAGGTAAAGTCTGCCCAAGGTAATGGCAAGAGATGATGCCAAGTCCGCCCAGCATAAGAGGGAGATGGCATGAGAAGAAGGTAAGTCCGCCCAGCTCATAAAGATGTGGCTTGGACATGAGCAAAGTCCACCCCAAGTAAAGGGCCTAAACAATTGACAAGTTCGCCACATGAAGAATGAATAGCATGAGACTATGGAAAGTCTGCCCATGACATTAAGTCAAGATGGCTCAACACTAATGTAGTCCGCCCTATGCCTTGGTAAAATGGAAAGAATAACTAGCAAGTCCGCCATACTTAGAGAAGTGAAAAAATCAAAATTTTGCCTAAACTTGGACATTGAAACGTTAAAGATATGCTTGGCACCTTGAGAAATTCGCCATACTTAGAGAAAATAAAGAAATTTTTCCTAAGTCTAGCATTGACATGTCTAGAAAATGAGGAAATTCGCCTGAGACTTAGGAAGTTCTAAAAAATTATGGCAAAATAAAATGAAAAAAATAAAAATAAAATAAAATTTGCCTAAGGCAAAGGCAAGAAAAATTTAAATGAAAATCAAATTTGCCTTGTATAAAAATAAAAGGCCATAATTAAAATAATTAAAATAAAGGGGTTGAAAAATGACACATGAAAATAATTATTTTAATTATTTTATTTTTTTATTTTCAACACCCAAAGAGATAAATTTGAATTTTTCTCTAAAACTCAAAATTGGAAAAAGACAAAAGGGACTTCACTGAAGTGGCACCTGATTTAGAAACTTTCCCGGAGACTGATGTTGAAGATAAAATTTGCCATTTGGAAGCTGAGTGCAAGCCAAGTTCGAACTTGATTTAATGGAAACAATTGAATTTTGCTAAATGGGTCGAACTTCTCATCTTTATAATTGAATTTGCTTCTCATTTTTCAATCATTCAATTTTCGAAAGAAAAGTTGTGAGAAGAAATTTTGGCTAAGGCAAAAAAGTTGAGGAAGTTTGAAGCAAAGTGAAGGAAGCAAATTCATACCAACCAGCACGGTGATCTTGACCATTTCATTTTTTTCCAAAGAACCAGGCAGATTTATTTTCTTTACTTCATTCCGGCACAAAGAACTTCGTCAATTCTTTCATTTCCAGTGTAATTTTTCACGAAGTTTGATTTGTCAATTAGCTGGAATATTTTTCGAGTAATTTAATTTTAATTTTAATATTCTCTTTGTACCTTCTTGCAGATTTATTTTCAAGAGAATAAAAATGAAGTTCGCTAATAAGGGTTCGCAGCCACAGTCCAAAATCAAATCCAAATGGAAGAACATTGTGGACACCAACCTTGGCCATGTTGACTTTGATGATTTTAAGAAAAGAATGTACGGAAGTGATGGACTTTTACCTACGCCAATTGCAAGAAGGATGATGCGCAACGGTATTGTTCATGCAACTAGATTTCCGCCAGCAAAAGAATGTCCAAAGCTCATGGTAGAGTGTGCATTGCATTATAATGCACAAGAAAGACAGATAGAAGCACTTGATGGAAGAGTGCTGGCATATTTGACTGAGCCAGCCATACAAGAGACATTTGGAATTCCAACTTACCACCGAACATCTTATCGAACCAAAGATGATGAACGTAAACTTTACGAAGATCAACAAGATCTCTGTGCATCAAATATAAACAAGTCCTGGTTGGTGAAGCCCAGACCTACTGTCAAAAAGATGCCAAAGAAGTTGACCAGAACTGATTTTAAAGAAGAATACGGAGATATTGTCTTACTGCTGAATAGAATGGTAGGCAATCCTTAGGGTGCGCCTTTTGAAACCTAGATGTATTATTTCATTGATGAAATAACTTCCGGGGTTAAAATGTTCAACTGGTCTAGAATGATCAGTGACAGTCTCCACGAGCAGTTGGTCAACCTGGAAAGAACCAAAACTTTTCATATGAGTTCTTATGTCATATATTTGCTAGCAAGGACCTATAAATATGTTGGCTTGATTTGCAAAGGTGCAGTCGGCAATGGCGAAGGAGAGTTCAAGTCCTACGATTGCTATCCGCACTTGCAGTTGAAGGAGAAATCACACTTCAGACGGGCACATGACGCCTTTCTTATGTATATCACTCGAATTCTCCAAGGCGAAACACATCAGAGGCTTACCCGTGAGGCCAAAAGTCTGATTGGCAGATATGGATCCTGGTTCATCCAATTTCCCAAATTTACTTACATCAGGATTCAAGGATTCACAGGTCGCCCATACAGATTGCCCATTTATCCTACCAACAAAATGGTTTTGTTGGAAGTTCTAAGGCAATTGGAGACATCAGAATATCCAAAGGCCAAAGCAGAAAGCAACTGTCACTTTTCCACTCTTCATCGACAATATGGAAGAATCATGTCCATCGGCGCAAGCGGCAAAGAGTGCTCAATTAGAGATGCAAAGATACCCGTTCATATCCTACAAGCCCAGAAGTGACTTCGATCCACTCCATCACATTGGAACTGTGGACAAAGAGAAATACAGACACAGAATAGACTTAGAAGATTTTTGGGCCACTGCAGCTGATGAATATGATGTGAGAAAAAGGTTGTGGTCAAGATTGCCACTGGATATGATAAGGACGACAGAACTCTTCCGAGTACCTGATCAGCTGGATGGTGATGGAATATATGTGCAGTCAGGCTTTGATGAAAACCAACCGCTTCCTCCTATAAGGTGGTCTGAACCTGAGCTTGGTGACCTGACAACATTCATGAGGCCTGTATTCAAATATTCCCAATGGTGGATGGACCAGCAAGTGAAAATTTTGCAACAAAGAAAGGTGCCATTTACATACAATCTAATGGGTGAGGCAGAGTCTTGTTCCTCAAATGCCAGTGCATCTCATGGAGGTGAACCAACAGACGCTGGCAACTTGAAAAAGAGAAAAGAAATTGATGACTTTGCAAAGCAGAACAAGAAGAAAGCAACGGATGAAGGACCCGCTCAAAAGAAGCAAAAGTCCAAGCCCCTTCATTCGGCTACATCCAGAAATATAGATGAAATATTGATCATGGAGGAAGAGTCATGGGAGCAAGTTAGAATTCCTTCGCCAATTTTGGAAAGAGATATGGAGCCAATGCAATTGGAAGATGATGATCACCCCTCTCCTACGGGTACGGAGATTCTGGAATCGGACAATGACATGGATATCATGGATGGAAAATTTGAAGAGGGAATGATTTCCGCTCTCAAGGGGATCCAGGAGGACCCATCCGTGCAAGAGATTCAAGATATGCCAAAAGTTCAGGATATGCAGGACGTCCAAGATCAACAGGAAGATGGAATTGAACAGTCAACCATCCCAGATTGGCTGAAAGAGAGACTAAAGATAAAGGCGCCAGTAGAGGTACCAGAAGAAGATGATACCGTAGACTTCTTGGCGAGGCTAGAGCAAACTACCACAAGAAAGCCAGCCAAGAAATTTTCTGCCATACAAAGAGATGAGGCTGGTAACTGCACAGTGCAAATTGCAATGCCTACAGTTGATAAATTCCAAGATGAGATTGCCCCAAACAAATATGCCATCACAACTATTGATATGGGTCCGACGACAAAAGGACAAGAAGTTGAGGACTTGGATAATTCTGTTGCCACCATCAAGTCTAGGCTGGAGAGAGAAGTGGCGAAGAAGAGAGAGATTGAGCGTCTAAAAGAGTATATCCAACATTTAACCAGGCCACTCAATCAAGGTGACCAATCGGCACCTCCACTTCCAAACTCTTCACAGGAACTGGTCAGAAATTTTGAAGATGAATTGACTACAGCCAGAGAAACTAAAGACTGGATGGCAGGAAAGAAAGAAGAGGCAATGGCATTCGCAGAGAAGTTGGCATATGTTTATGAGCAAACTTCCTTTCTGCTATCACGAGTGGCAAACTTGGCAGAAGCATGGGATGGCCTCCAAGACATCCAAAATAAAATTATCCCATGTCTTAGAGAAATAAAGGGCATTCCAAAGCAGAGATTGATTGATGAAAAGATTATTGAAGCTGGAGCTGCATATGATTTCAGCAGTTGGTACTATGCATTGATCTCACGGGGAGAAGTCCTAGAAATTGTAAAGCAAGATGGCACCAAAATTGAAGAGCAGGCAAAGGAGATTCGGAGTAAGATTTACCAAATGGCTGCATATGTGCTTGACAGAGATATTGTCCGAAAGAAACACTTGCAGCCAGAAAATTTAAAAGATAAAGTTCAAAGAATTTTCTCCATCACTTCCGGGCCAATCATGAAGGAAAATTTGACCAAAGGATTCAGCTTCGTGACCGTCCGAGACACCTTTTTGCTGCATGAATCAGAATGGACAATCACCTTCGCAGGATGTGTAGAAAGTCTAGACTTGATGGAGTACAAAGTCAATGCGCTGCCGGACATTACCATGGAAGAAGTCAGCATAATCGTGTCCAAGTTCACCGAACGTAATGCTTTGCGAGTGGATAAGGATGCAACTCTCAGTGCATGAAGTTCTCTGCAGTTAACTGATTGTTGTTTAGGCAACCCTAATTAGGGTTTAGTTATTTTGAATCTGGGTCGTTAATCTCATTTTGATCTTGGTCGTTCATTGTACTCGAAAAACTCTATATAAACCCCCCCCCCCCTCCCTCTCTCTAATTTGATCAATTAAAGATTAGAGAATTCATCGAGGATTAGAGATTAGAATCATTAGAGGAGATTAGAAGAAATTGCAGAGAATAAGAGAGAGTTTTATGAAATTGTTGCTAAAGACTATTTTGATAATAAAGTTCATAATGCATGAGATGCTTTGAATCCTTTCATTGTCAAATGGTTGCATGGTTGCATATTTCTCTTCCTCGTAAAGTAGATTTGAATTAGAATCTTATTCAATGCATGTTAAGAGAATGACAGATTGATAGCAGAGATTAGTGAAACTTAGCTCATACTTTCTTTGAGTGGATGCTTTTCATTCAATGCGTAAAGTTAGACTGAGATTTTGATGTGGATGCTTCAATGTTTACTTCAAATAATGTTGTTCTATTGATGGTATTGTTCGTAGTAAGGAAATCTTAAGCACAAATCCCAGAAGATTGCACTTGCTTTGTGTAGTTGTCGTATAGCATGGCAAAACAAAGTATTGTTTATTTAGTTTCACTCAATCCTTGTTGTCTCTTGATTTCGTAGGAATAGCATAGGATTTCTAAACCCTTACTCTTTTTTCACTTTTTTTTATCTAAAGTCAGAAAATTCCAAAATGATACTGCATTCGCGTCTTTGCTTTTCTGAGTAATTTACCAAAGTAAATCCCTATTGTGTCCCCAGCAAATCACATCAACCACAGAGCTTGTCCACACCTACCTAAAACATTGGAATTGTCGTATGATCTTTCTTGTAGTCTTAGCATACGAGGTAGTTTTTCAAGAGGGGATAGAGTGTCTTTGGATACTTTATTCTAGAATGTTTGTTGTGTCATAAAGCCTTACTTGCATCAATACGTTGGAGTTTAAAAATCAACCACGCCAACCCGTTGTCGACCAGTGGTGTGTTAATGTTACTTATGGCAACCCGAAGGGTTCGTCCTTCCAGCCACGAGTGAAGACATAAATAAATGTAGCCTATTGGCTATTTATTTATATGTGACATTTAATAAGAATGGGTGCTTCTCTTGGCAACAATATAATTTCTCTTGGGCCAACTTTCCTTATAAATTGCATTTATTATTTGTAATTATATTCCTTGTATTATGGCTGACCTTGTACATGAAGAGGTGCGACCTCTCTCACATTTGTATATATACAAGGTCACTTTTATCTACTCAATATCATTCAAGTTCGATTCATTCTACCTATTCAAGTGCGAATATTATCAAAGAAGCGAGTCGCGAATCTCTTCAAAATGATTAGAGTTTCCTTAAGGTGGATTTAGAGATTTAGAAGTACAGATTATTATCTGTAGTTGTATCTTCTATTGGTGCTGAAGATTGGCCTTATAATTGGCCTCATTGTAAAGAGAATTGTTGCCACTATTTATATATATAAGAGAGATCTTTGTTGCTGGGTTTTTCTCCCTCAAGAGGAGGGTTTTCCCAGGGTATCTATTGTGTTATTGTGTCTGATTTGAATTATTTTTCTGTGCATTGAATCTGATCATTAAAATTTACATGGTATCAGAGCAGGTTCGGGGGGAATTGATCAGATTTATTTTCATCAAACCAATCAATCAGGATTTGTCAAGCAGCCTGAAGGAGTTATAGTTTGGGCATAGCTGTGGACGAGGTTGCGTCACTTCTCCATCCGCACTCAACATTCATAGAGATCAACAGTTCAGGAGTCATGCTTCGACCATGCCTCTATACTCATAAGGATCGGGAACTCAACTCTTTCTTATTTCGCCTTCTTGGGAGCCGAGTATTATCTCCATCTCATTCACCGAGAAATTTTGGAAAGTCATATCCGCATGTGCCATTGATTCAAGGATACTGTAATGTCCCCAATTTTGCGAGCATCAGAGTTCGGTGGATTTAGCCTATTCTTAGCCCTCATAGGCTAATATGTATGGTTAGAGGGTCTCTTTTGGAGCTTGGCTTGGCTTCAGATTGTCAGAACGTACCAGTTGGCTTTCGTTCGGGGTCTTTCGGACATCATTTTCCTGACTTGCTATTTTTAGTAAGTTAGGTCATTCAGCGGAGCACCCCTGCTATTTTTAGCAGTATGGTTTGGCCATGAGCAGAGTCAATCACTTATTCTTCAGCTTCAGACGGTTCGTTAATCGGACGTAAATTGAGAAAGATATTAATATTTTAATTGTCAAATTAAATATTAATTATTGAAGCTTATAATATAAAGTTATAATATTATTTAATATTATAACTTAAGTGATTTCTTGAAGGGTTCGACCAACATTGAAGGGGGCCACTTTTTAATTATAATTTATAATTAAAAGTGCGTTCGAGACTTTGGAAATATTAAAAGATAAAATTCAATTTTATTTAAATGATGCCTTTTTGAGAAAAGTTGACCCTCTTGAGGATATAAGGGTTTTCATTGAAAACAGAGCTCATTATGTTATGAAATCAATTTTTGATCAAGTCTTCTTCTGGAGAACGAAGCCAAGGGTTTCAGTTGTCTACAGGCATTGGAGAACGAGCCATCTTCAGTGTTGCAGTTTAGAGGCTGTGAAATATCAGCTGATCTATTGCATTCAGAGAGATATCTTCATTCAGAAGTTATCACAGAACGTACACAAAGTTTTCTTTCAGCTTGCTGCAATAATCAGGTTTTCATCAAAATATCGTTGCCTTTTTAGTTGCATGTTATCAGATCTAGTTGTAATCAATTCTGAAGATCAATAAATAAGTCTGCCATCAATAGATTCAGTAGATTCTATCATTTTCAGAGTTGTATTATTTTATTTAAATTTATATGCAATTTCTCTCAAAATCGCACTTCAATGGTTTATTCAATAAAAACGTTCAAAAATTAGCAAAACAGACAGTTTCAGAAAAACAGGGAGAACAGGGGTTTCTACATCTGCTATGGTAAGAGCCGTCGATTAGCGCCTGTGTGAATATGAGTTGTTGCGGATCCTCGAGTTGATTGAATTCTTCTATCGCCTCCTCTGTATCATGATCTACCTAATATTACTTTGCATATGAGAATGGTGAAGTTTATCGGGACGTGTTCAGTGAAGTTGTCGAGTCAAGAAGGAGATGCATACCTATCAAGAGTGCTGAAGATAATCAATTTTTTTCTTTCTTCTTGACAGTTGTGTTGTCGCCGTCAGCACAGATTACAAATCGATCAGTCAAGTAAGACAAATGAAAAATTGTCGATTATTGAAGTTAAGTTCATTTTCTGACCTGTCGGGAGGAGTTTGCAATTAGTTTCATAATATCTGAAGCCGTGCAAAAGATGACGAAATTAAAGCCTTCCGCCAACACTGTAGTCAGCAAGGTTGGGTATTTAAAGGCATCGCATTCACAAAGGAGGTCAAGTGTCTAATCTATTTGTGGATTCATTAAATTACTTTTGCTATCTGCTATTAGATTGTAGAAGAAATCAAGAATGCGAGAGACAAATGATCATAGCCTATAGCGGCTAATACTTATGTCATTCGAGCCTCCTTCTCCTTCTAGTGTCGTATAAGTCAAGGTGGTGAAGTGTCGAATTCAAAGAACAGAGGAAGTCGTCTAAATCTTCAATCACATCCTTGGGAGTGGTCACCATTGTGATAAAGGTCGAGGCTTCTAGCGTCTGGGATGCAGCTATATATCCCCTTAGTATCCGGCGTATGTGTAATCCACAGTAGAGATCGAAAACATTGTCGATCTTGTCAAAGCATAGTGAAGCAATATACCAGAGCCGTCTCTTTGATTTACAATCAAGAGACTCCATCTGTGGCGGGAAAAATATTAATGTCGTTCATCTCTAGGAAAGATAAGTCGGGAGTTGTTTCCATTTCCTAAGGTGCGACTTATTTAGAAGACACCGGTCATTAAAGCTAGTGTCGCCGTGAATGGAAAAATTTGAGTGAAGAAAAGAGAATCAGAGAAGTCTAGGACTCCTCCTCAGTTGCCACTAAATCCCTTGAATCAGAGGTGTTCTAATTAAATCTTCAGGGGCGCGTATCAATAAATCTCATATCTTGCGGGGTTTGTTAATAACAGGAAGTATTTCAAAAGCTCTATTGTAGGGAGGACCACAACCTTCTTCAAGAGTTCGTTTTGGGTAGTACTGTCTGGGTTCAAGTTGCTTGGATAACAACAACTTGAGTGTTGGCAGTAAGGCTGTAATACATGCTCAATGATGTTGGTTGTTGGGTTCTGGCACGAGATATGGAGATCACATCTGAAAAGGCATCACTGGCTGAATTGACCAACTTGAAAGAGATAAGTATTCCTTGCTTGTATCTTTGAAATCACCTTTCTAGGCTGAATTTCAGTTATTTCATTTATTTGGATCATGTGTGATTAGTAAAAAGAGATCGTGGTTTCTCTTGAATTATGTTCACTGACATAAGATCCTTTGAAGATTCAAATTATTCATGCTAGTTGTGAAGATTTCTGAGTGTGACTCTGAAATAAAAAGAGAATTGAAAGTTTGATGGTGATTGGTCACATCGATATCATTCTCTAATGCATGATCTGTGATAGAGCCTTGAACTCTTGGAGAGAGTTGGTTCTACATGCTAACCGCATAATGCATTCAAGAAATCTGTAGTTGTGCAGATTGTTTTTTTGTTGTGCTGAGTTTGGCACTCTTGAGAGGAGTAAAAGATGGAAGAAAGAGTTATATCAAAATTATATAAAGATAAGTTTCTTTAGCCCTTCATTCTAATCTTTTGATATATTTCTCTTTAGGCTGATTTATTTATTCATGTTTTAATATTATTCATAAATTCTTATGTGTTCATGCTATAACCTGAGATAGTAAACCTTGTATGATTCTAGTTTTGATATTTCTTTGGACAGTTATAAATTGTTAGTAATCTCTCTCTAAAATGCTTTGTCAACAGCTAGAAGTAGGAAGGTGATGAGAGATTGCTTAGCGATGAAAAGCTTGAGGCATCTTATGAGGAAGTCATGCCAACCAAAGAAATGATCAAGCGTGAAGTCACAACTTGCAGCCATGGAACTGAGCTGGTGGTTAGAGGGAGTTCACTTCCACAAGTCTTCTTTGCAATCTCTAAAGCAGGGATCAAGAGGAAGTTTTGTAACTCATTGAGAAGAAGTGAAGATTACTGTATTGCAAGGCTAGGTGCTATATCCTTAGAGGATCCCTTCAACTGCTGAGATCAGAATTGCTCAAAGACTGTCATCTGGATTTGATATTGGTAGCTCCGCAAACCTATTTAGAATAGAGTGATCTGCTATGAGGTCGAGGAGGTCTACCTTGAACTCTCATTACCGAGAGGTGTGCGAAAAACATTTATCTAAGGCAAGCATTACAGAAAACAATCTTGGGCGATGAGAATCGAAGGTTGATGCAAGTGCCAAAAGATTGAGGAGTCTCTTGAACACAAAGAGATGGTTGTGTTGCTGATGGAGAGCACCCTGCGGATGTTGTTGTTTTAGGTTGAGATGCGTGATGACTTCCTAGTGTAGTAGGAAGCTTTGATCTTGATGGCATTAAGTATAGTAGAAGTATATTGCAGCTTGTATGGCAACTTGAGAAGCAGTGTGACTTCATAAGCTCCTTGCAAGATTGTTTGGACAATCAATGGAGCCTATTATCATTTATTGTGATAATTAGAGTTGTGTGAAGCTTTCTGTCAATCCTGTGTTCCATGATAGAACCAAGCACGTTGAGATCAAGTACCACTACATGAGAGATATGGTATTGCGGAAGGCTGTATAGTTGAGGTACATCAGCACTGATGAGTAGACGACAAATATTCTCACCAAGCCTCTTTCTAGGATACGTGTACTTTCAAGATAAGCTTGGTATGGTGGAGAATCCAGCCTTGGTGAAAGTCTACGATGTCAGTGAGCCTTGTTTAATGAGTTCTTCTCTATGAGAGAAGTTAGAGAATTGAAATCCCTTGTTAATGCTTTTTCTACAGGGCAGGAGGAATTTGAGGAGTGCAAGCTCTTGTTAATGCATTTTCCTCACGAGGCCAGGAGGAATTTGAGGTGCAAGCCTTTGTCAATGCATTTTCCCTCTCACGAGAATGAGGAGGAATTTGAGGTACAAGCCCTTGTTAATGCCATTTTCCTCTGAGGCGGAGGAATTTGAGTGAAAGCCCTTGTTTCCACCCTGCGAGAGTGAGCATGGTGAGAGTCATGGTGGATGTCATGTGTGAGACTCTATGACATATGTTGTACCAATGTTTCACCCTGCAGAGAGTCATGGTGAAAGTCATGTTGAGGTGACAACATCACGCAAGTGATGAACACTTGTACTTACCATAGTATGGTTGTAGCCATTATGGTTGATATCGTGTTGAGGCGATATCTAATGTCACGTTGAGGTGATATTCTTCTCTTCACATCTGGTTGTAGCCAATGTGATGGGCATCATATTGAGATGATTTGTCTTGAGCAGCTAGAAGTTCTCTCCCTAGCTGAGAGGGAGTGTTAATGATATTGCAGCTTCAGGTTCGTCCTTCCAGCCACGAGTGAAGACATAAATAAATGTAGCCTATTGGCTATTTATTTATATGTGACATTTAATAAGAATGGGCGCTTCTCTTGGCAACGATATAATTTCTCTTGGGCCGACTTTCCTTATAAATTGCATTTATTATTTGTAATTATATTCCTTGTATTATGGCCGACCTTGTACATGAAGAGGTGCGACCTCTCTCACATTTGTATATATACAAGGTCACTTTCATCTACTCAATATCATTCAAGTTCGATTCATTCTACCTATTCAAGTGCGAATATTATCAAGAGTAGAGTGCGAATCTCTTCAAGAGCAGATTGCCAGTTTCCTTAAAGGCAGATTTAGAGATTTAGAAGTACAGATTATTATCTGTAGTTGTATCTTCTGTTGGTGCTGAAGATTGGCCTTATAATTGGCCTCATTGTAAAGAGAATTGTTGCCACTATTTATATATATAAGAGAGATCTTTGTTGCTGGGTTTTTCTCCCTCAAGAGGAGGGTTTTCCCAGGGTATCTGCTGTGTTATTGTGTCTGATTTGAATTATTTTTTTGTGCATATAATCTGATTATAAAAATTCACATGGTGGACGGGTGGTAGGGGCCAGCAGCATCGCCTGCAGCCTCTATAGTCACTAAATATAGCGGTTGTGCTGAAAATGCCCGTAATAAATTTTTTTTTTTGCATTTTTTTTTATTTTTTTAAAATCTGCCGTTACAGTATGGCATTTGGGAGGCCATATGACCTAGCAAAAAAAAATTGCCTCAAAAACTATTGATGGTGAAAGAGGGCAAATTTATAGTCAAAATTTATTGATTCATTCTCTTGAATGCAATGGTGAGGTCCTTTTCATGCCAAATTGCACTAAAAAATTGCCCAACTCCACAAATTGCAAAAAAAAGCAAAGAAGATTCTAGATTTACTCCTGTAACCCTAGTTGAAGCAAAAAACCTCAAAAATTGAGAAGGGGTTCATTGAATCCACACTTTGATATCGTGTTAGAATTGTGAATAAACACGAGATGTAGGATCAAACAACGAACAAAAACATCTTCATGCAAGAGAGCTGCAAACAATAATTTGCTATATCCTCAACAAGAAAAACTTACAAAATGAAAAGATTGCTTGAACCTCAAGAATGCTCATGAGAGATAATACAATGAGGGAGAGTGCTTTATAAGAGCAACCCTAAATGATAAAGGGACTAGATTATGTCAAGTGTTGCCATTCTATGTGTTGAGACAAAATTATCTAATATAGCTCTCTAGTTAATAGAAAAAAACACTCCTAAGTTTAGCTTAAGTGCATGAGAAAGATTAATTAATTATTAGCTAATGCATGATTACTCTAATAATTATGTGGGAGTTATGGAAGAATGAAGAAAAGTAATTTTTGGCTCATTTTTCTAGAGAGGGAATTTTTGGAGAAGAGTTTTTGTTGCTGGTTTTTTTCTAGAGCTTTGTGAAAACAAAATCCTTCATGGGAAATATCATCTTTGGAGGTGAAAGACCCTTCCTGGGTGATTGCTGACAGTTTCAGGCAGGGACTGTGTTGGCATTTAATTGTTTTCATCAGAGGTTTTCAAGATATTAATATTGTACAAGTTTTAGGTATTTAATGTAGAGCCGTACAGCATGGTTTTTTAGTTGTTCCATTTATTTTAAAGAAATTGCACTTTGTGAGGCCGTACAAGTCTGATGAAGTTGCCTCATTTATGTATGGAGCCATAACATATTTTTAAAAAAGCTGTACAGTTTAATGTTTCAAGCATTGTACCAAAGAAAGGGTGAAATGAAAGAAATTGTTGAATACTTTGGCGAGTTTCTTGAAGGGTGACGTGAGCTGAGGTGGTCGAAGCAGCTTCAGATTTAATAAGGAACATATACTGTACATAATGTGTGCCGTACAGGGATAAATATAATAATTCATACATTTGGTGATTGCAATTAATGCAAGGAATTTGAAGTTTCATCACTAGCTCGAAGGGGGTCAAGTGGAAGAATCATAGCAATTAAAGGAGTAAAATCGGGGCTATTAAGGAGTTGCAGCATGATATTTGAGGAGTTTTAATTTCTTGTAGTGACCTTACAAGTAATTTGGAAGCTGCTGTGCCAACTATTGAGCCGCCGTACAAGCAATGGGTTAAAATAATGCTGTACCATTTATGAATTTTTCTGGTGCTTTAAACAGGTCAGAAATCTCAGAATTATATGTTTTTTATAAATTCTATATATATATATATATTACTATTCAACAGTTGTAATGTGCGCTTCAGTTTTATGAAGACAGAATGAATAAAAAAAAACTTGTTGCTAAAATTGCAATAGATTGTGTATTTTATGTTAAATATTTTTTGTGAATCATATTTGAGGATTTGAATGAATATTTTCAAGTACAAACTCAACATATCGGGGTACTGCCAAGCTGTTTGACGAAATGTCTGTATGTTAGAAGGCTGAAAGCTTGGTGATTTTTTTGGGAAAAAATTGGATTCAGTTCTAGGGCGGCCATTACATAAGTGGTTGAGCATTTTTGGCTCATGAATACTCATGAGTTTGTGAGTAACTCACAGATTTTGTAAACTACGCCTGT
This sequence comes from Sequoia sempervirens, assembly GCA_007258455.2. Classification (NCBI taxonomy): domain Eukaryota; kingdom Viridiplantae; phylum Streptophyta; class Pinopsida; order Cupressales; family Cupressaceae; genus Sequoia; species Sequoia sempervirens. The sequence continues at coordinate 39,924 of VDFB02077507.1, forward strand.
TCTAGTTATGTGTTATGTATGTTTCTTTTCATTGGGAAGAGGGGTTTTACTGATACCCATAAAACAGACCTTATTCTGAAGTGATTGAGGATGAAGCATCTTTAGTGTTCTATTGACTATGGTATCATGCTTGATGATAGTTCTTATTGTTAATCTCACAGCTATAATTGCCCATAGACACACTTACATAAAGTTGAGATTGAAACTACAAGAATTTGATTAGAATTTGGCAGAGACAGATTGGCTTTGATTATGTTGGTTACTTTAACATAGCATACATCTTCATGATTTTAAGGAACAGACTTTTTTGTAAATCCAAACTAAAAGAAGTTCAAATCCTTTGGTTGTGGGTTTCTTGTCCATGGGACTTCAAAGGTTAATGACACATACCTTGTTGAATGTGTTGTTGATGTTTATTTGTTGTATATTGCATGGCAGCCCATATTTGGTGTTTGTGTTTTTGTTAGCTTCTGTAGTATCGGTATAGCAATTAGTGGATATTGCCCTTAATCGATCATTGGGAGGCTATATATGAGCATCTTGCTTCTCATTTGTATCATCTTGCAATAGATACTCAAAATGATGTATAACAATATAAGAGGTACAGGTTCATTGGTGTCCCTGATGAATTGGAAGGGATTGGCATTGGGAGATTCCTCAGGCTCCAATTCCTTTTGCTTTCTTACTACTTTTTTTTTAATCTAATTTGGTGGTTTGGGTATGGGGTCAGTAACTGGTTTGTTGGTATGGCAATTGCATTTTCTTGGGTTTGGGACAGTTGGGTAAGGCTGTACAAGATATATTAAAATTATATAAAAATACCTTAAATTTGCCAAGACCAAAGTACAGAATTGAAATTGATAGCGATAAAGATAATTGATAATTCAAAGTCAAACATGGAATCCATATAAAATACAATCAATAATCTTCAATCAATAATCTTCATTTTACTCTTCATTGAGAGCATCAAAGTCATCACTTGGTTCATTTGAACCACAAGCAATTGCAATGCCAATTCCACTAGCTATATTATGTGTAGGAGCCCCTTCATCATCTAAAGAAATTGTGTCAAGCCATGCAATAAATGCATCCAAGTTGATATGCTCATGGATTACATCCCAATTCTTTGTCGCCCTTTGTTTGTAGTCATCTTGCTTTTGTACAAAAAACACAAGTTGGAATGCACATAGATCATTTCATTTGCTTTTTTTTGTTGCCAATTGGTTGTGCTTGATTGAGTGGATAAAAGAGTATGTTCTCAAGTTTTGCTCAGCCAAAGAAGAACTTGCAACTTGTTGAAATTGGATATAAAATCAATACAATATTTCTAATTATTAAACATAATATATAGCTGTCAAAGAATAGTAAGAATGTTAAAAATTAAAAAAATGTTTACTTGTGATAAGATTTTGATTGCAAGAGGTTGTAGGTACATGGTACTTGTTGGTGATCTGAGTTGTGAGTCTTAAATCCCTAAGGATGGATAGTCTCCCAAGTGTCAAGGGTGTCAAACTTGGGAAGAGTACCACATGACCTATTTTCGGGTTGGTTCGGGTTGGGCAGGACCAATTACTAAGGTGGGTAAGACCTTCACTTCTGGCTTTGCTAAACCAAGGGGGGTTCCCCTAAAGTGTTACAACAAATATCACCACAACAACTAAACGTTAACTTTGACACAAACCATACCCATTGCATAGTGCACCCTTACTTTGGTTTTCACTTCATGCCTATATGTTGGTTTGCAATATTCAAGGTCAACCACCTTATTAGAGCAGATAATCTATCACATAGATGTCAATGAATGTATTTTATGATAATCTTTTGTGATGTTATATACATTCAGACATGGCAATTGGAACACACTAGAACGAATAAAACTAAAAAGGAGTTTTTATAAATTTGTATTGAGTGTGTATAGGATGATGGGGAGATGGAGCTAGTATCAAATTGGCGCCTTTATCTAGTTGTGTAATAGAGTCTTTGAGCCCATACAAAACATGCAATAACTGAAACCAAGGTGATACCTTAATCAAGTACCACAAAAGACAATGCCTTTCAACTTGCACATACGCTAGGCTCTACACATACTTTTAGAAAGACAATAGATAGTTGTAGATCATTAAATGAGTCTACTTAGTAATCCATAAGCATATTGTAATGTCCCCCTTCTCAGTCCTAGGCATTTCTGTGACTGTTAGCCTATTTTCGGAGACTCGTAGGCTACTTGGAGGCGCTTTTAGGGTTTGTAAGATTCTTGGAGGTTTCTTGTTAGTTTTTTAGGGGATTGTTGCAGGAGTTTGCCATAAGGATTTATGGGTCTTTCTAGGTTTTCTAAGAACTTTGGTGGGCAGCCACTACTATTTTTAGCAGTATTTGTTTTTAGTACTTACTATTTTTAGTAAGTCAATTGCTTCTCAGAATGTGTTTATTTTGAGATTGGAGTCACTTACTAGTTTTGGTAGTGGTCTTGGTAGCAGTTCAGTACAGAGTTTCTATTTCTATCAATGTTGGCAGTTGCATTGGTTGGCATCTTGGTATTCTTAGCAGTTGGTTTCTCCACCATCCTTGGAGTTCAAAAATGGAAAGGTTGGCAACTTAAGTTCATTTTATAATGTTATTGCTTTTTGACGCCCATGCCTAGGATGATCAACTTTAGTTGTTTTAAAAAGGGGAATATGAGTTGGACGCCAAGTTTGAGGACTTATGCTTTTTAAAAGTTAATTTTATGATTTCAAAGGTGGACACCAAAATGAAGGGGTTAAATGCCTTTTAATAAAATATTATATTCTCCAAAAAGTGGTGTCCCATTTTGAGAGGGAAAAGCATTTTAAATTC
>VDFB02077508.1:0-10806 GCA_007258455.2 Sequoia sempervirens
CCTGAATGTTCAAGTCACCTCGATGACTACAATCAGTGAGACATCTCCCTGTCACTAGGACCACATACCAACACACTTGAGTTACCCTGATGGCTCTAGGAGAAAACATATCGGTGAGACAACCCTCCATCGCTAAGACTTCATATCAAAGCAAACAGGTTACACCGATGACTCCAGTCGCCATAGGTCACACCAACATACGCTAGGCACTCGATAACAAACCCTTTTGTTGCCAAGACATTTCCACTCTGCAAAGGGTTATAGCGAATGCACCAAGTCATAGTGATAGGTCCATTCGGCAAGACATAAGCAAAGTCACAGTGACATGAGCAAAACACAAGATTACTGAACTATCAGTCAGCCAGACACCAAGAATGTCACAGCGACCATGCTTTCTCAAAGGATTCAGCGTGTGAGATTGAGGCACAGTTTCCAACAATCTCCCACTTGACGAAGACACACAGGCACCTCCAAAGAGACCAAGAACTAAGATCACACTAGCTCCACCAGTTCAAAACCCCACAATACTCAAGACACCCAATCAACATGATTCAACAAATAACAGTCCACAGAACAATCTACAACAAAGACCAAGTATCCAACTACAACTCACTGACCAACAAAGCAACCGACCACAGCCTTCTAGGAAACCACATAGATCTCAACATGCTCTCAAGCTCTATCAAGAAATCAGCTCCAACATCTAAGATGACACCTTGGGGCAACAATCACATCATCTTCAACTTATGCGACTTGTGGAAGAGAATACAAAAACCAAGGTGTGTAAGCACCATTCCAGCGAACACAAACAAAAGATCCCGGTAATCTCACCAACGAATCTTGCTACCCTTCTTTGTGTTCAAAATGCCTCGGGAAGCAATATCAACTTCAAAGCTTCAAATAGAACATAATGAGAGTCATTATCAAAAACAAGATACAAAACCTTAGTTAGAACAACAATTGAACTGATTGCTCCCATCCAACTGATAAACCCACACGACTGAAAATAGCACCCACAACTCGTGCTATACCATCCAATCTCACATACCTCACAGGTATCAACATTAGTAAACTTCTACCAATCCATTAACAACAAATACAAGTTCCAGTGTCAACCAGTCAGAGAAGACAAGACACATATAGGAACTCCCACTGCCAGAGTAATTCAAATCTTAAAGATCAAAGGCACAACAAGTCTACCAATTTCAGCACATAGAAAATGTAACCATGTAGTACCAAGGAAATATCCACAATGATATGCACAACCTGCAACAACCTGCCACAAGAACTCTCACCACAAACCTTCATGGCCACAGAGAGAAACTCTGCACATCATCTTCCTGTAGAACATCCTCCTACATACACTTCTAACAGCCAGCTGTGTCAAGGATGATCTTCTTCATATCCGAAAATAAATCCTTAACAACATCCATCTGTTCAATTACCAAGATCAAACTATCTTTAAAACCAACATGGATGTAAGCATCTCAAAGAAGATCAAGCTTGTTCATTTCCCATTTTAGGAAATCAGCCCATACATCATCTCCTACCAATTCTCATTAGTAACAAGGAGATAAAAGAAACTATACAATTTCCACTATGAATCTTCCAGAATCATTAAACAGTAATTCAAGATCCATATCATGAAAGTAAACTTAATAAAACACATCTGAAAAATATAATGGGCCACATACCTTTTAGATAAATTGTCGAGAAGACCAAGAGTGGGAACAAGAATACTCCTTTCAAGATATGCAAGTCATCATGAATAATCCAAGAGCAATCTCCTCATAGGTCTCTTATTGAACTCACGTTCAACCAAGGTGAAGGCTTCTCGGACTTTTTGTTGAACAACTTTAACAAAAGTAACAAGAAGCAACACATCTCTCATAAGAGAACAAACAACCTCACCTTATTCTTCATGTATCCATGAGTACTAGCAACTGATCATCTCATGCTAAACTTCAACTGCATTACTGCACTAACACGAAGTATCAAGCAAGTAATCAAAGCACTCAATACACAGAGAATTTCCAGACCACTATCAAAGTTCCAATTAGCTGAATCAGGAACTTATCATGACATCATGATCTACACATCCCCATAGGAGATCCCATTCTTCAGGTGACTTTTCCATTGTCTCAAGTACAATGCACAATGCCAAAACTCCAGTGTACAAGCAAGAGTATACCATGACATAAGCAAATAGACTCAAAAAATAGCATCACCTGTCAAGCACCACCAACACCTCAACCAAAGACTCCAAGCGTCCTCCATGGTTCCAAGATGTTGCACATCTTCAAGTAATGTCCATGCAAAAGAGAAAGAACCCTTCTGCAACACTAAAGAAGACCATTCGCCACCATGTGATGAAACCACAGTCATTGCTAGAGCTCCCACTGAAAAGTGACACCCGAGCTCTCCAAGCATCATGACCACCTGCTGTAGGTTCCCTTAATCGACTATTCAGGTACTCAAGAATATCCATCCTCTCATCTAAAAACAATCACACCAATGCATAAGTGACCACAGACAAGGCCAACTTAGAAGTTTGTACCAACAATGAATCAACCTCATGGATATAGATAGTCCACATCCGAGTTGTCTCATAGCAAACATGTATGTAAAGACAGCCCACAACCTTGCACAACCCGTAGATTCATTCAACAGAAATGTGAAAATCCATCATTGCATTGGAATCTGCATCACTAAGATATCAAAGAGAATAACCACGTAGACAACATGACTCAAACACCAGATCACACCAGATCTAACTTGCCAAACATGTCCACAACGAGCACCATAATCAAGGAACACCACCACAAGAATGCTGAGTGACAAATCACTTACCAACACTCCCATGCAGAGAAGAAAACATACCTCCTCAAACCATGCACCAAGCATGCATGCAGACCTGCAACTATCTCATCCAGGAACACCCCAAAAGGCCAATTCCTAGAAAATAGCTTAACAACAACTCCACATGATCACAAGTTTTTGCTTAACCATGTAAAACCTACAAAAATATAGAGCCATGCAAGTACAAAACATCCTTAGAAAGGAAACATCAGTTCAAGAGAATCCATACCCCTTTCAGGCCAACTCTAAACCACCAACATGTACATGCATCCGAGAAAGAGAGAAAGGCTATTTCAGAAGACTGCAAATCATCTAATGATTAACTTTATAGCCTTCAAGCATTCAAGGTTAACAGGAAACATTGCCTTCCAACACCAGGAACCACCACCTAGCATAAGCACTCTCTTCCATGACTGAGAAACAATCTAGGCTTCTCAATATCACCCAGGAGCCTATCACACAGACACCAATATGAAAGTTTTACTACTACACAGCCACAGAGTAAGAAAATCCACCTCATACTTCAAGGTTAAACCTCTACTAGCCAGGAGACATAGATCACAACATGATCAACTCCTTTTTCCATCTTGACCATCCTTCAAGCTGCATGCTGTCTTAGAATACCACAAGGCTTCCACTCATCAAAGGATCAATCCATTAGTCCATTCCTCTAGATTTCTTCTAGCCCACTCAAGCTAAAAAAGTCATCACAGGAGAAACATCCAGAACCAATGACCAAAAGAAGGCTCTGATACCACTTGTAGGGAAATTTGGGAGCATATCTAGTGAAAACTTCATATAGTAGTTCCTTCAGTAACTTTCATTTCGATTAGGTTACCTCAAAGACACATTCAACTATGTCCTAAAGCAGAATAGATACAGCTTGTTTCCTACATTGGATCCTTCCTGAGAAAAACATACGTGAATTCACAACAATCAACAAATACAAACAAATGAAAGATAAAACAAAAACTAGGAAATACAGGTGATTTACATGGGGAAAATCCTTCTGATAAAAAAACCCTACACTCCAAAGATTGATCCATTGTGGCTATTCTATCAACAACCGGTTATAATACAATTTCAGCTCTTTTAGCCTTTCTTAGATTACATCTTTGTCTATCCTGATACAACTGTATCAAAACACCCTGTGAGAGATCGTGGAGAGATCCTGCATAATACCTTTTCATTCTCCGCTCAATCTCATGGCTTCAAATTCTTCAAATTGTGCTTGTTATACTGTCCTCACTTCCCATTTCGCCTCTTCATTTCTTCAAATTTTACGACATCCCATATTTTTCAATACAGCACGTCCATGCATTCTTGTATATCTGCTCTCGCCATACTTGATCTCTCTCGTGAATCAGTCTACATCACACTTCAATCTACTCAACTTGAACATCCCTATCATGTAGATGCTCGCATTCCTGCATGCGATTTTAAGCTTTCTGCACTGCTCAGAAATCCAGAATTGCCCAACCGTTTGAATTTTGCTTCCTTTGATTGGTCCACATGCACCACGTCAGACAGTCTTCACTCGGTCAACAACGATCAACTTGTGTCGCATGTCGGTGAGACACTAGAAGTGTCTCCCCGATGCCACAAGACCTGATTACATGTTGTTGCCAAGAGTCCTCTCTATTGATAAGAGGTTCCACTAAGCTTACAAGTTACATCGACCTCAGCAAGCACATTGGTGAGACTATCACTATCGCCAGGAGTTCACATCGAGTCTTCTGGACATACCAAAACCCAAATAGTTGCCAAGAGTCATACCAATATCAGGTTTCCCATCGACAAGATAATCGCTCTTCGCCAAGAGATAATACTGATGCCTCCATGTTACTCTGAAGTCTCCCATTGGCCAAACATTCCATCTTCACTAAGACTTCAAACCGAGCTCAGGAGTCATACCGAACACATTCAAGAGTCGGCGAGACTTATCATCTTCACCAAGACCTTATACCGAGGTCTTAAGTCACCCCTGAAGCATCTACCAATCGCAGACTTTGTCTTCGCTAAGACTACATATCGAGCTTTATGTCTACTTGCTGGTAAGATATTTGATTTCGCTAAGAGCTCTCTCCCCACTGTATTCTCCAGTTACACTGAAGCCTACCTTTGCTAAGAGTTATACTAACGTGACTCCACACCACCTGCGGAGATAAATTCCTACTGCTAAGACTATATATTAAGTTTCTGTGTCATACCATGTGTTCCACTGCTTGCCAGAGAACTCAACTTTGCAAGAAATTCCACTTGTGTTTCATGATATCCCAAAACTACTTTTACAAGAGTCACATCAACTGAAGACCCGGCTAAGTTGTAAGGAGACTTCCTGGGAGAAGCCAATGAGGACATCATGCATCGAAACAAGCCTTTTCTACCAAGGGTCTCTCCCCTGAGGCCCCGTGGCTGCTGCTACTGGTTAAGCAGAATCCTTCATCACTGAGACTTCATATCGAGACCCTTAAGCTACTCCGAGTGGATACAGTTGGCTAGACATCTCCCAGTCGCCAAGAGATCTTCCTGAATGTTCAAGTCACCCTAATGACTACAATCGGTGAGACATCTCCCTGTCGCTAGGACCACATACCAACACACTTGAGTTACCCCTACCACTCCAGGAGAAAACATATCGGTGAGACAACCCTCCATCGTTAAGACTTCATATCGAAGCAAACAGGTTACACCGATGACTCCAGTTGCCATAGGTCACACCGACATCTGCTAAGCACCCGATAACAAACCCTTTTGTCACCAAGACATTTCCACTCTGCAAATGGTTACAGTGAATGCACCAAGTCATAGCGATAGGTCCATTCAACAAGACATAAGCAAAGTCACAGCGACATGAGCAAAACACAATATTACTGAACTATCAGTCGGCCAGACACCATGAATGTCACAGCAACCATGATTTCTTAGAGGATTCAGCCTATGAGATTGAGGCACATTTTCCAACAGATAGGAGGGAAAGTGTTAACATTTTCACTCTCTTGCACTAAAAGACTCTCATAACTAGGGAATGCATTGAATGAATGAATTACATGCTTATTGACTAACTTTCTCTTTGTAAACTTGGAGAAGATCGAAACTAATTTTTTTGAAAAGTAATCTATGCAAACTTAAAATGCAATGTAAGGACTTGAAATGAAATGCAATTTTCAGTTTTCAAGCAAGATAGTTTTCTAGTTACACTATGCAATGATATGAAAATGGAATGTTGTGAATGCGAATTTGAAATGAAGCAATGCATGAAATTGACTAATTTAAGCTAGATTTAGTGAAATGCATGTAACAAAAATTCAACCAAATGAAATAAATAACCAATGGCAACAAACAAAAGCTTAAAAATAATGTTTTCAATGTTGTAAAAGGCAGTTTCAGATTTGTTCTAGGACTAATTTGCCCAAGATCGTGAATGAGTCCCAGTATGGATATTTTTTAAAAGTTTTAGGAATTTTCAATGGATTTTTGTGTGTTTTATGTTGTATGACCTAAAGAATAAATGCAAATGCATATTTTGAATTATTTTCAATTAAACTAAATGCAAAAATTCAAGCTATATGAGCATTAACTAATGCAAAATTTGAAACCCTAGAATGCAAATTAACTAATGAAAATCCTAATGCAATGTTAATATAAGCCAAATATAGGATGATGATGGACTCCAAATCAGAAAAGAAAGTATTTTAAAAGAAGGTCCACCAAAATGTAGTCAATGGAAATGGAAGCTCCCCACCTTTGAGGCATAAGCACAAGGAGAGAGTTCCTATTTCACAATTGCCATGTGCACTCAAGGACACCTTAGAGATCTCAATCCAATAAAGAATGGAAGGAGAGATTTGACAATAAGGTATCCTAGGATATTGTTTTAGATTAGAAGATGGGTTCACCACAAAGTTTAGACTTGGAAATGCAATGCAATGAAAGATGAAATGCAAAACCCTAGTTTGATGCAATGCTTCAATGAATGGCTTAGAAATGACCATGAAACAAAATAGAAAGCTACAAAACTAAAAGTGTGCACTTGGTATCTGGAGAGAGGTGGAATGAAGCTTTGAAATCCTAAAATTGATGTTTTTTAGGCATGGTGGGACTCATTCGCCATTCTGGGTGAATCAATCCCAGTTCTAGATTTCTACATAGAAATGGGTTTCAAGCAAATGGGTATCCAAATCTACAAAAATCTTTGAAAACACCCACATTGGGACTCATTCACCACTTGTGTGGTGAATGAGTCTAGTTTGGCTTTTCTAGAAATTCAAATTTTTGATCTGTACCTCTCAATTTTCTCTTTGTATTCTTCTAGGTGTGTAGATCTGAAACCCTTATTTTTGGGACTATAAGTGACTTTTGTGAAGATTTCAACTTTTCCAATAGGGAGACAACTCCAACAAATTTGAAACCTAATCTTCAATGATCTCCAAGCCTTCAAAGCACCTAGATCTACAATCACACAAAGAGAGAGAAAATGTTGATTGTTAGGGAATATGGGTTTGCCTTGGTCAAACCCCTTTTAGGTAATTAAAAAAAAATGATGAAATAAGATAATGAAGCATGAACATGAAATAATGCACTTAGAACCTTGTCATGATGATGGATCTTGAATTTTTGCAACAATTGATGAAGAATCTTGCTCTTGAATGCCTTAGAATTGATCTAGAATGCTCTTGTGACAATCTTGTGAAGTCTTGAAATGATTAACCATTGCTTGCTTGACTTGATAACATGTAGGCTTGATTTTCCTTGGATCAAATGAGAATCTAAAACTTTGCTCTACAGGAAACTCCACTCACATGACTACAATTGATCCCAAGGCCTTGCTAGATTGAAGCATATTTGAATTAAAACTCCACTCTCTTTTCCCTAATTTCCAAACCTCAAAAATAGTTTAAATGGGACCCCATTCCACCATCTTGGGTGAATGAGTCCCACTGGATGGGAATCATTCACCCAAAGTGGTGAATGGGTCCCACAGGGGCTATTTATCCAGCTAGGATATTGGGGAGTGAAGAAATTAAGATTTTATGTTGACTTTGTCAAGATTTTGATCAAAATATGTCATGGGATACACAATATGGGGTCATAGGGGCCTATTAATGATGATATAAAGGTCAAAAATTCAATAGGGCCCAAAATCCAATGTGAAAGTGTAAATAAATACACTTTACAACACTAAATTAAGGAAAAATTAGATCTATTTTGCTTAGAAGGGTCTTAAATCCCATGTGAATGTGTAAAACACATTAAAAAACTAGATTAGGTCCAGTTGATTTACAAGCCTCCCAAATTTAATGTGAATATGTAAATAAATATATTTTATAACATTAAATTAGGACAAAGTTAGGTTAATTTACCTTTAAAAGGGCCCAAGATATATTGTGGATGTGTAAAACACCTCACAATACTAGATCAAGGTGACATTAGGTCCAAGTTATCATTAATTATTCCCAACTCAAGCAAGGGAAAAGGCATAATTTTTAAGTGAATCTAGAAGGAGAATACAATGGTGATACATGACAATTGATCATTTGTTTTTTTTGCATCCTTGATGCAAAAAAGAATATTTAGTCAATTGATATAGTTGATGATGATGATTCAAGATATAACCCTAGTCAATGAACAAATGAAAAATGTTACTGTTAGGGCATGAACACTTGGTGCAGGAAGACATAGGAAATGTCATGATTTTATATGTGATGGACATAGTTGTAAATGAGATTGATCCACTACATAGGAAGATGAAAAACAACATAGAAACCCTAGTTTTTGTTTGGATGAATGAACTAATTGCATGGACAATAGTGTAACTAGTTCTACTACATCCTATTTTTTATTGGATGAAATGTACTATACCATGTGTATATAGAGTGCTATGTAATGCTAATAGGTTGAGCATACATCAATATGGTTAATATAGATGATTGATTGGTTTAAGGTATGGAATGCTTGCTGGAGATATTAGAAAATGAGGAGAACCTTAACTTAAACTTCTAAATGATTAGTGTGTAGATGAAGTTCTTAAAGCTATAAAGATAGATCAGTGAAATAGAGAAGAGGTTGGTTATTAACAATCTAGAAAATTTCTAAGTGTACAATAGTGGATTGTCTACAAGTGAGTGTTGAGTCTGTGAGAGAATAGAGAGAAAAAAGAATGTTTTGGTAGAGTGTGCATAACTGAGTATTATCTTATTGAATATATGTAGCAAGTTAGAACAATGATTGTTCTAATTCAGAAGAGAGTGTTGTGCAGAAGAGAGAGAGAGCAAGTGTAAAGAGGTTTGAGAAAAAATTATGTATTGAATATAATGATGCATTACCAAGTTTTGTAAAACCATTTTTAATGCATATATAATTATTGTATTATCACAAAGGTTGTAGCCTTGTTATACTGAGTGGTAGCTTAGATTAGGGGATTGTAGTCTCCTTGGAGTTGTAGTTCCTAAATCAAGGTGTCGTAGAATCCTTGAAGTTGTAGCTTATAAATTAGGGAGTTGTTGCTTCCTTGGGTTGTAGCCTTAAACTTATGTAAATGAGGACTTATTTATGACATTGGATTTGAGAAATAGGCTCAAGTAGCTTTTGTCACCATGTTTTTTACCATCTTGGCTTTTCCATGTATATTTGGTGTTGTGGGAATTTGTGTTGATTGTTTATTTGCATTTTTATGCTTGCATCTTTAGTTTCCAATCTATACATTAAGAGTTTGAGAAAGAAATATGCAAAAAGTATTGGAGCTAAGGAATTAATTTACATAAATGTTCTAAAGGCTAAATTTTTTAATATGGGTATGTGCAGGATCATGATGGGCCAAAAAGTGGTAATATGATGGGTATGTGGCTGACAACTATTTTTTTACCCAAAATTGATGAAACGAAAAGGGTTTTTAAAGGATATTCTCAAATTTCCACTGATATAAATTATGCTTTACTTTGAACTTCCCAAGCAATTATTATTCATTTTCTATTCAAATTATTTAATTAAAGTCCCTCATCATAGCCCTCCCATTGGAAAAACATCTATAGTCTCTAATGCATTACATTTTGAATCTAAAACATGTGTCATACATTCTATGCTTCACATACTATAGGATTTAAAAAGATAAATTGAATTTTATGAAGTTTCCTTTGACTTAAGCAGATGGCTGGAAACATATATGGATATTCTTTTAAAACTCTGTGTTAAAAATTCATAATTAATTATTTACTTGGAAAAAATTACAAAAAATATATGCACCACATTGGGGTACGATTCTTTCTAATTTTATATCTAAAATATTATAAAAAATATTATTATTTTATTGTGGTTAGGTGGCTGCCAAACACTCTAATTTATTTTTTCCCCGGAATTTAAGTACCAATCGTGCATTGAAATTCCCCAATTTTCACCAAACATTAATAGATTATTATTATTTTAAACAAACCTAGTAGTTTAGAAACTATATTCAATTTTATACAGATTCTATTCTTGTACATATTTTTGAAATAATATAGATAACTTATTCAAATTTTTACATCAAGTTGCCTAACTCTGATTTTTCTAAATTTTTTGCCACTTAAGGACCTATTTTTTCCATGATGATCCTGCACATACCCATATCTACTAATTCACCTCCCTCTCAGTAGATCATTATTTTCCAAAAATTGGTATCAAAGCCTAGGTTCCCTAGGAGAAGCTTAATCAGATCAAGTTGATCTTGGATAAGTGAATAAAAAAATGGATTATCAAGAATATTTATTTGCAGAAGATGTACCTCTCTTTGATGGATCTAAATATGTATTATGGAGATATTTGATGAAAGTTGATTTGTGATCCTTAGGTTTTGATGTGTGGATGTCAATGGTATATGGATATACAAATCATGTTACAAATCCTACTACTAAGGTTGAGAAGAAGGCATATGAGGATAATGCTAAAGAAATGGATGCAATTCTTTGTGGG
>VDFB02077509.1:0-25080 GCA_007258455.2 Sequoia sempervirens
GGTGCAGCTAGGTACTTCCATTCTTAATCATGGTTGGTAGAGAAATCAACATTAATGAATTACAGTGTTAAGTCTTTAACTCAAACACATACGCTAACCCATAAAATCAGTCAAGCATAGCGAAGAATATACATTAACACACAAAATTCAAACAACAACAAGCAATAGACATTAACCCATAAAATGCTAAGATGTAAAACACTGTAAAATGAAACTGTAAAAGACATACGAACTTACAAATTCTTTGTTTTTTGCTCCCCATACAATAGACGTCAACCCTTTGAACATACATAGATTTAGTGATTTTATACCAAGACATTTTCGAATTACTTAGACCTAATTTTCATTTTCATTTAATAAATTCAAGTGTAATTGCAATGCATGTGTGCAAACAATAGGCATTAACCGATAAAATGCAGAGATGCAAAAAATTATAAAACAATTGTGTAAAAGATATAAGAACTTACAAACACTTAATTTTTCAATTCCCAAATGCTAGACATAAACCATATTAAAAGACATAGATCTTACCCTCATCAAACAATCTGAGCAAATCACTAAACAACCCAAAAACCAGAGTGTAAAAGATACAGTAACTTACAAATTCCACCTTTGTCACTTCGAACATCATAGATGTAAACCCTCTCAATAGACACAAATTTTAGCCTCATCAAATAACCTCAGCAAATGATCAAACAAAACAAATAATACTTTTCTTGACATACTTAAAACTTGACACCATAAGCCACTAATGACGGCTACACTTCAGCCTACTCGCAATAAATGAGAACTCACAAATAGTAAATGAAAATGTACTGCTCAAAATGCCACGCATCCCCATAAATAGTACATACGAAGACACGACTATACCAAGAAAATCATGAAATATTCCCAATAGCAAAGCTCCCTACAACAATTATTATTTAAAAAAATAGAAAATGAAAAAACCATGAGGAAAATACCTCCAGCCAATGACAAAATTGCAAAAAGACATTGATAATTACCTTTTAGTAAATATTTCCCAAAAAATCAGCAAAACTATAAAATATTTTTTGCAAAGAAAACACTACTTCCATTCTTTATCATGACCAGCACACTGTCATGTTAAGTCTTTAACTCAACAAGAAAGACTAACCCATAAATACACTAACACAAACAACCTAAGCAAATGAAAAAAACAATGCAAATATCACTTTCGTCCACAAGCTTAAAACTTCAAACCCAATAAATATTTCAAATACGAACAATTCCCATTTTCATCAAATAGATTGGAGTGCAGTTAGCTACTTCCATTCTTAATCACGACTAGCAAGGAAATCTACAATAATGAATTATGGTGTTAAGTATTTAACTCAACAACAGAAACTAACCCATACAAGCAGTCAAGGATAGTGAAGAATAGACATTGACACCCAAAATGCAAACAACAACAAACAATAGACATCAACCCATAAAATGCAAAGATGTAAAACACTATAAAATGACACTACAAAAGACATAACAACTTATAAATGCCTCATTTTTTGCTCCCCGTACAATAGACATAAACCCTTTCAATAGACACAGATTTAGTGATTTTATACCCAGACATTTTCCAATTACTTACACCTAATTTTCATTGCCATTTAATAAATTCAAGTGCAGTTGCAATGCATGCATGCAAACAACAGGAATTAACCCATAAAATGCAGAGATGCAAAAAACTATAAAATGACACTGTAAAAGATATAGGAACTTATAAATGCTTCATTTTTCAATTCCAAAATGGTAGACATTAGAAAACCCAAAAAAGAAAGTGTAGAAGATACATAAACTTACAAGTGCCACCTCTGTCACTTCCAACACTGTAGATGCAAACCCTCTCAACAGACACAAATGTTAGTCTCACCAAACAACCTGACCAAATGAACAAACAATGCAAATAATACTTTGCTCGACAGACTTAAAACTTCACACCATAAGCCACTAATGACGAGCGCACTTTAGTCTACTCACAATAATTGAGAACTCGCAAATAGTAAATGCAAATGTATTGCTTGACATGCCACATGTCCCTACCATGATTAAGAATGGAAATAATATTTTTTTCTACACCTACTTTGCAATTGCAGTTGAATTTATTAATTGAAAATGAAAATTAGGTCTGTTTAAAGGGTTTATGTCTATTGTATGTGGAGTGAAAAACCAGGCCTTTGTAAGTTCATATGTCTTTTACAGTGTATTTCTATAGTTTTTTACATGTTTTCATTTTGTGGTTTAATGCCTATGGTTTTTCCATGGATTTTGTTTTAGCCATTAAGCCATAAAAACAATCAACAATAGCAAAGGACAAAAATATTTAAAATAGGAAAAGTAGATGTTTGCAAGTCTCTATATCTTTTACACCATCATTTTATGTTTTACTTCTTTGTCCCTATGACAATTTTTTATGGCTTAATCTCTACTTCTTAATTAAAGACTTAACATCATAAATTCAAGTGCAGTTGCAATGCATGAGTGCAAACAATGGGCATTAGCCCATAAAATGCAAAGATGCAAAAAACTATAAAATGACACTATAAAAGATATAAGAACTTACGAACGCTTGTTTTTCAATTCCAAAATGCCAGACATAAACCCTCCTAGAAGGATTCAATTTCATCCCCATCAAACAGTACGAGCAACTCAGTAGACAACCCAAAAATTGAAGTGTAAAAGATACAGTAACTTACAAATGCCACCTTTGTTGCTTCCAACATTGTAGATGTAAACCCTCTGAATAGACACAAATTTTACCCTGATCAAACAACCTCAACAAATGAACAAACAAAACAATTAAGCCTGTAATTTTTTGTGCTAATGTCTATTCTTCACTATCCTTGACTACTTTTATGGGTTAATGTCTGTTGTTGAGTTTAAGACTTAACAATGTATTTTATTAATGTTGATCTCTCTACTAGCCATGATTAAGAACTAGATTGTTTGTGTCACTGTATCTATGGCCTATTCTTTCTTGTTGAGTTAAAGACTAAACAAGATAATGTGTTGGTCATGATTAAGAATTAAAGTAATAATTACTCTGCACATGTGCATTGCAATTGTAGTTGAATTTATTAAATGAAAATGAAAATTGGGCCTACGTAATTGGAAAATTTCTGGGTATGAACTCATTAAGTCTTGCATATTAAAATTGTGCATAAGAATCGTGTCACTAAAATTTTACTAAATCTATCCTATAGTTTGTTGCATTATTTTAATAAAATTGAGTTTGTAGGATAGTGTCCAAGTAAATTGTATTTCTATGAAACATCAAAATTCATTGAAACATGTACACTTGTTCAAGATACACCTAATGTTCTTTGTATTTCTTGATCCATGGACATCATGCAAATGTTTCGCATTGTTGGTAGTAGTTGACCTATCTAATTGAATTTGGAATGTATTCTTACATAGATTTTATTTATTATTAAGATTGATAGGTGCCTTGATAATAGAAGCAATAGCTTATTGCTATAAGCCAATCAACACATGTAGCCAACAAACTCAAAAATCACTTTAAGCAAATAGTATTTTGACGTTCATGATTCGAGCTACCTTTTTTGAGATTCAATTTTCCAGCATTTGAAAAAGCAACACCAATGGTCAGATTCACGCTAGTTGTTGGTCTCCTCTAATGGTTCAATAATGAAGCCCTGAGAGCTGTAACTTAGAGATTAGACATCTGCACTAAGTAGCTATCTTACTCATCATGAAGGTGCATTTTTTTGTCAACCTAGGGACGTAAACTTGAAATGGTTTCACACTATATGTGCACTAGGACTCCACTGCAGTCATCCTTAAACTAGAAAAGAAGTAGTACTAAAAATAAAATATTGGAAAAAAATTAACATAAGCACTAAGCATGAATCAACTACACTGAGTATCAACAACTAGATTAGAAATGGATGATAGAAATAAAAATCTCAACAAATAGATGGGAAACTACTATGTCTTCCTTGGCTGTAGGAACAATCGCATAATAGAGTTCCTGGCTGTAGGAACAAACAACTATTGAAACCCAAACTAATTACTGAACAAAAAAATAACTTTTAAACTAAATGGGTGGAATTCTCACCAAGTGGGCCCCCTTGAGTGAGTCTTCCTTAAGCTAACTAAGATACAACAAATCAAAATATCATTTTATTCCTTGAAAACATGATTACAACATATCATCAATATGACTATATTACTTAAGCTAGAAATGCAAGCACAATCTCAGAACATCCAACCTTATGAAAAGGGGCATCTAGCCATTATTTATAAAGGGAAAAGCTTCTAATTAACCCTAACTTATTAGGCAGTTGACTCTAACAAAATAGGAGGATGTCATTTATTGAAAGCATAGAAAAGAGGGAGGAAGTTATGCATGCACCAGATTTGGTCAAAGCAGACTTGCCCCAACGAGGATCCAGCACAACACACTTCCTAGATTTGCTCAACTAAAAAAATGATCATTTAAAAGGTAGTTACAATCTTTCATTCGAGCTAGGAATTTCCCTCCATTGAGAGTTTTCCCTCCTTTGACCTCTTAATGATCATCTTTTTGACATCCTTTGCAACCGACCAGCTGGTAGGAGTTTCTTCTACTTTGCAAGCTTTGTTTACATCAACATCTTAAAGTGAACCTACGTAATGATATTAGCATGCACAAACAATTGCATATCCATAATTACCTTAAAGTAACATCAATTCAACCACATGTAAAATTAACATAGATAATTCACATAGCATGTTAATGTCATCAAAAATCATAAGAAGAAGTTTATGCCCAAGGTTTATGGATTTAAGGAAATAACATGGAGAATGTCAATAACCAGGTGCCAAAGTCTATAGTATCAACTACAAATATATGATAAACCCTATCAAAATTGAGCCATTAATTGAACTCATCAGTTCCCCGACCTAATGTTCTATTGGTCCTCCAATAGAGGGAGCTCTATTCCTTTGCCTAGTCAAGGTTCTAAAGTCACCAACTGCCAACTATCCTAGATTAGTCTCTGCAGTATCTGAATTGGGATCCCAGTAGAATCCTTGCTTGTTTTCCAATCTGCTCCACCTTGGCCTTTTTGTAGCTATGTCATACTGATAATATTTTTAATTTGGTACTAACCACAACAAAGTAGGTGGTTGAGATGTCAATGGAAGCCAATACTACTACCTCATCCTTCCAATCTATATTTATCTAGTACATCGTTTACATGTTGCAACACAATTTTGCAAGGAGTGGGGTTCAACTTGTCTCAACTAATCTATCAAACTATTCCATCTATGTGATAGGTACCCCATTACTATTTTCCCTATAGTATCAACTACCTGCTCATATTCCTCATATGCTTCTTCCCTAACAGGCATGATCCTATTTTTGTAGCTTGGGCAATAAAGAATTATGTGCCATGTATAATAAATGTCTGAAGGGTTACTAGATTCAACTTTGAGAGACAAGGGGGTATGAAGTTCTCTTTCCCTGTAATTTCTAAAATACTACCCCCAGCTGATTTCATTTTGGATCCATGACATGAATTCCCTCAAATGGATATCTCCAATGTATAGTAATGGATTCCAGCCATGATCATTAGGCACAACATAATTATGCAAGTATAATTCACATAATAGATTTTTAACTTCAAGAGGAGAAGATTGTAGGCTTGGAAAAACTTATGTGGAGTTTCAATAGAAGGTTTTAAACCTAAAATAACCCTCAATAGCTTGAAGGAAAGATGTCACTCCTTCAAATGTAGTGCATATACTCTGGGAGGAGTTCTACATGCCATCATCTGGGGTAATAAAGCTACCACATTATCTACCTTATCCTTCAAGGCAAAAATCTATGCATTCTTTTCTTCAATTTTTGCATTTTTATTTTTGACTTCTTCTTGTAGCTTCTGTCTTTCCTTTTTCCACTTCTCCTCTTTCCTTTGCATTTCACTCCATAAGTTCAGGGCTACAAGATTCCATGAAAAAGTGGGAGGTTTATGTTTTCCTACCAAGACTTTCCTCGCGCTAGTTCTTTCTATTCAAATAGCACCAATTGCAATGATTCTTGTTGTTCATCTTGCTCTGGTTGTAGTGGTTCTTGATTTTCAACCTTCTCTACAACAACAATAAGCTCTACTAATATTATGTTTGCTTGTTCCTCAAAATTTATTTCACTTCAACATTTACCTACCCCTTAGGAGCTTCTGTCTCCTTCTTATGTTCTTCTGAGTCTAGGGCTTCTTTTTGGAGGCATATCAGTAGTTGGATTAGCTGGTTTTGATTTCTTAGGAGGGATTTTATGTTTTTCTTCGACTGCAGGAAGACTAGTGTCATCAATTTTCTACTTCATAGGGCTTGGTGTTACTTTTTCTGGCATTGGCTTATTGGCCTTCCCTTTCCTACTTTTTGCCTCTCTCATTTGTGCTTCCTCTTTCCTAAGGGAATCCCTAGTACAAATTGGAGGTTTAGGAAGAACATTGACATTAGGGTCTGAGGATGAACTTTCTTCATCTGAATACTTTGATTCGGAGGAGCTAATTTCTATTGTTGATTTGGTTGCAAGAGGGTTTTTGCCAGAGGTTGAATCTCCAAGAGTGGTTTTAGCAACCTTCTCACCCCTACTAACCCTATGAGATTGAGGTTGACCTCTAGGATGCACATTTTCTAGTCTGAACTGATCAATTTTTACAAATTCTTCCCATGTCTTACCAGACACTTCTTGTAAAGATTTTTCTACTAAAAATTTTATCAAACAGTGATGGGAGACAAAATTGTCCCTACCATTTTGTGTTCTAGCTGCCATGATTGAAAGGAGGTTGTACAACACATTGGGCATGTTCATCCTTCCTCCATATCTCATATGGTGCAGGAGCTTAAAATGCACATAATGGAGGCATGATTGGTGGCCTTCACAAGTAATGTATTTGACAATGTAGACAACAACTTGTTTCCACTTTTCTGGCAGAGAGGTTCTCCTTGTTCCTTAGTTATCTACAACAAGTGGAGGATCACTAGGTTCAGTGAATTCTTCCCTAGCTAACCTCGCATCCCTAGAAGCAAGGTATGGATCTTCTTCGGAAAGCAAACCCGTTACCTCTACAATTCTCTCCTTAGTGGCTATCACTTCTAGCCCTTTTACCATTGTCTTACTGTAAGAAAGTGTTTGTACAAATCCTAGAGAAATGTCCTCATTGAAACTGTCCAGTTTCAAAAAGTAGTCCAGCCATCCACAATTCCCGAATTCGGCCAAAGAGAGTGCATCTTGTAGTATCATGTCATGAACTGTAGGTTCATTCCTAATCAACTGACCTCCCATTGTCTCTGCCCATAATCAAGCAAACACTTCTACGAAATTTTATTTCCCGCAATCCTTCTCTAAAAACCCAATTTCTTCTTCTTGCAACTCTTCTTCAGTGCTAATGCCAATGTCATGTAACTATTTAATTTACCTTTTTGGTGACATTATGACTATGACTAAGGTAGTAAAGAAACATAAAATGAGGGGTATCATCAAGAAAAAAGGTGGCGTTTTAGTGTCATATCACACATGCAAGTTGTCATTTCAACTATATTGTTTCAAATTGGCTCATTTCAAATTTGTTGACATGTATGACACATGGACATATGGTTTCACACTCCCCCCAACCTAACTTAGAGCATGTGTCTACATAGGATGGGTGGTAATTATGATGTGACAGGGCAGAGTAAAAATATGTGCTATGTGAAATATCAACATTAATATATAGTAATTAATTAAATGAATTTAAGATAATTAAGATATAACAAGCTATTATTCATGCACCTAAAAATTTGGAGTGTCGTTTGTAAAAAATGTGGAAGGAAGTATGAGTTACTTTAAAAGTGCAGTTAAGCAATTAAATGAAGTAGTGATCAAATGAAGTGACGGTGAAGTGAAGTGATGGTGGAGTTATGGAAGAGAGAGAAAGGATGGAGATGGATTTATTGATGAAGAAGTTGATTCCCACAAAATTGGAAATCTTTATTATGATGTGATTGCATTCATACCTTGACTAGTCAAAAGGAGGGACACTAAGTCAACTTCCTTTGGCTGCAGGAAGTTCGAAGGTTTTTTGTTGAATAAATTGTTGCATGAATTCTTGTTTGGAAGCTAGTTTATGATATAACTGGTGACCGTTGACCAAGAGCTTGAATCTGACATGTTCAATGGTTGTGAGTTGAACAACACGATTGGAGAAGACATTTGCAACTTCGTACAGTCCCAACCACCTGGTTTGCAGCTTGCTTGCATTATCTTGATATCTAGAATCATAAAGGAGTGACCAGTCACCTGGATGGAACTTCTTTTCCTTTTTGTATTTTTCATGTCATTTGACTCTTTGTTTTTGCACATTTCAGCATGATGAAGAGCTAACTTTCTCATTTCATCTAAGGCATTCAACTACATGATTATGTTCTTTTATGCCTCAGACATGTCTATCCCTAGATCTAGTGTAGTTCTAAGAGTTTTATGCTCAAACTCTATAGGCATCATGGCTATTTTCCCATAGATTAATTCAAAAGGAGTGAAACCAGTGGTTGTCTTCCAGTGGTTCTAGAAGCCCAGGAAGCTTCTGGGAACTTATTTTCCCAATCTTTCTTGTGAATAGCCACTGTTTTGGTCAAGATAGCCTCTATTTCCCTATTGGTCACCTCAGACTGGCCATTGGCCTAAGGGTCATAGGGGGTAGATTTCCTATGCCTTACATTATATTCATTGACTAATGCCATGACAAGGGCTGATGTAAACTGAGCCCCTTGATCTATCACTATCTCTCTTGGAACCCCATAATGTGTGAATATTTCTTCATAAAGGAATTCTGCAACTTTATTATCTCTAGCATGTTTCAGAGCTTTAACCTCAACCCACTTGGTCACATAATCAATGCAAACCAAGATGTAGGATTTTCCATTTGATGGTGGATCAATTGGACCTAAAAAATTAAGTCCCCATTTATCAAATTGTGTGATGACTACCTGGGGGTATAGAGGCATCTCATCAGATTTAGTTGGTCATCCCATCCTCTGACATCTATCACACTTCCTAGTATACATGCCTACATCCTTATGAAGTGTGGGCTAGTAATATCCTATATTAAGAATCTTCATTATTGTCCTCTTAGCTACAAAGTGTCCTCCACAGGGTTCATTATGACATGAATGTAGTATATCATATGTTTCATCCTCTCTTACAAATCTCAGGTCATTACATGATTTGTTCTAGTGTAGAATAAACATCCTGCAATCCATGAGAAAGGAAAAGTTTTCTCAATAAGCACCCTTTTCTCTTTTGGAGAGAAATGAGGGTGAACTCTCCCTATAATCAAATAATTGGCTATATCTACATACCAAGGTGTGTGCACATTGATGGAAAATAAATGTTCATTAGGGAAGGAGTCATCAATGACTTGAGTGTCCTCTGATGTAGTCAATTTGGAGAGAAATTTTTCCATAGAATTTTCCTTACCTGGTTTGTCTACAATGGTGATATCAAATTCCTAAATCAACAACAACCACCTGGCTAGCATTCTTGAAATAAAGGGCTTATTCATGAGGTATCTTATGGCTACATGATCTGTATGAAAAAAGATCTAATATCTTGTTATGTGATGCCTAAACTTGTTAAGGGCATAGATGACAACCAACATCTCCTTCTCTATCATTGTGTAATTAAACTAAAATCCTTATAGTTTCTTGTTGATAAAGTAGATTTCATTCTCAATTGATCCCTCTTTTTGTCCCAAGAAAGATCCTATAGCATAATCAGATGCATCTATGTGAGTATGAAAAGGGAGTTCCCAATTAGGGCCTTTAAGTATAGGAGCATGGGTTAAGGATGCTTTCAAATCAGAGAATGATTTGTCACACTCCTCTCTCCATTGGAACTCAACAAATTTAGTTAAAAGATTATATAGTGGTGCTACCAGCTTACTGAAATATTTGATGAAGTTCCTATAGTATCCTGCATGTCCCAGGAAACTTCTAACATCTTTTTGCTTGGTAGGAATATGAAGATTGGTAATCACCTCAATCTTGGTTAGGTCCACTTGAATTCCTTTCTAAGAGATGTAGTGGCCAAGGACTACTCCTTCATGCATCATCATGAAGCATTTCTCACTATTTAAGGACATATTATAGTCTTCACATCTCTGCAAAAAATTTCTTATATTTTCTAATGCTTCTACAAAATCAACACCATAGGTAGTAAAATCATCCATGTAGATCTCCATACAATCATGTGAGATATCTGAAAATATACTAATAACTGCTTTTTGAAAGGTTGCAGGTGCATTACATAAATCGAATGGAAGTACTGAATAGGCATAAGTCCCCAAAGGATAGGTAAAGGTTTTTTTCTCTTGATCCTTAGGTGAAATCTGTATTTGATTATAACCACTGAATCCATCTAGGAAAGAAAAATATTGCTTACCTGCAAGTGAATCTAGTACTTGGTCTATGAAAGGAAGGGGAAAATGATCCTTTTTGGTGGCAGAGTTTAGCTCTCTATATTCAACAAAAAATCTCCATTTACATCCCTTTTTAGGCATAATTACCAATGGGGACACTCATTGGCTATCAAAGATAGGGTAGATAAATCCTACATCCAATAATTTTTGTAATTCCCCTTTTACAATCTCCCTCAATGCAAGGTTGATTCTCTTTTGTGGCTGCCTTACTAATTTACAGTCATCTCTGATATATATCCTATCAGTACAGAGCTTTGGTTCCAATCCTTTCATGTCATGGTAATCCCATTCAAGGTCATGTTGATCATTCTTCAACAGGTTTTTCAAGGACAAATGCTGCTCTTGACTCAACTTGCTATTAATATTCAAATGTTTCCCTTTTGACACTTGCACTTGTGTGGTTAACTCAATCATGGTTTTTTCACTAATGCTTGAAATTTTTAGTTCATCTGATAACAATGTATGAAGCATATTTGTTGCTACAGGAAGTTCAAATGTAGGAGGAACAAAAAAAAATGTCTTCACTAGACTTGCAGAACTAGATTCATGAGTGGATGATTCTTTATGCACCTCACAATGGTTTTCAATTATGTGGGGAAATACTTCATCTTCTTCCTCAAGCTACATGAAAGGACTTCTACCTATCATCATGAGTTGTGCCACTCAATTGACTTCCTTTGCCTCTTCTCTGACATGTGGCCATATGGGGTTATCCATATCATGGGATGGTTGAGGAGGGTAGAGAACAAGCTTTTTAGTGCTTGTTCCATTAGAAATAGTCATGTCCCTGACCGACATCCAATGTAAGCATTTGTTGTGGCTAACCATGACCTACCTAGAATAATGGGATACCCTCCCAATGCAGCTTTAGAGGAGAGGATCATGAAATCTACTGGGTACTCCCAAGAGTCTAGAGTACAAGAAGGTCTTCTACTATACCATCTAGTTTGACAATGGAACTATCAGCCAACTGCAAGACAGTAGGAGTAGGTCTCATATTTTCAACATTCAGTTACTGGAGGATGTCCTTAGTCATCACATTTATTGCTGCTCCCAAGTCAGTTATACCATTCTTTATTTGGATTCCATTTATAATAACTCCTACCATAGGACTACTTGGGTCAGTTTATTTAGGAACAATAACTTTCCCAAGAATGATATATGCCAACTATCCCACCACATGAATAGTAGTGGGATCTTGCTTTTTCCTCCCTGGATTTTTGAGACATGCTTCCTTGATTGCTTTGCTATATATGGGGACATATTTTATGGCCTGGAACAAAGGTATATTAACACTTATGTGCTTCAATTGATCCAAAATTTCAAATGTTGTTTCCTTCTTATCTTCCTTTTGTTAACAACTTATAACCTTTGAGGAAATGGTGGGTCTTGATCAGACTGCTAAATTGATTTAGGATTTTTAGGCACACTTGGTTGAATAGGGACATTTTGATGCTCCTCTTCTTCTACATGAAGCTGAGTGATGATAGGAGTGGAAGGAGTTGATAAAGTGGTTCTTGAGTATAGATGAATGTCACTCACACTCACAACATATGCAGGAAATTGATTAGGATCTGCAGAGTAGGCTGGTTGTTGTTGTGGTTTATTATTTGGGTTAGGTGTGGGTTGAGCTGGTAACTAAGTAGGTCTAGGTGTGCTAGAACTTGAGCTAGTAGGAGGAGGCATTATGGTAGGCTGCTGAGGCTATGGTGGTGGTTGCATGTAACTAGTTGCCTGGTTTGGCCATTGTTGTCCTCCCCTCCATTGGGATGTCTACTCCTAGTTTATTGGAGGTGGCTGCCAATTCCGTTGGAATTATTGCTACTGGGGTGGAGAGTTTTGGTGATTTTTCCAAGTGTTTGGAGGGTTGTTCCAAGGCTGAGGTGGATATCCTCCCTAGTTGGATGGGTATGGGGGTTTTCATTGATTACCAGATGCATAAGAATTGAAATAAGGCCCAATAAAATATAATGGATCTTATGGCATACCTTATCTTGGGGCGCATGTTATCCTTTGTGCAATGTAGTAGAATTGATCATCATCACTCTAGATTAGCTTGAACTCAGGTGGGATCTACTTGTTGTCAATGTTGGCTACTATTTTGCATCTACAATTCTTCTTCTTTTGTCTGCAAGGAGGGCAATATTCTACCAACATTGCCTCTGCCTCCTCATGTTTCTTCTTTGCTTGAAGTGTATCTAGCCGAGTAGCTAGATTTTTTATGATGTCTTGCTTGAAATATGCCAAAAAGTGAGTAATATCCATCCTTGAAACTCCATTGGTAGAGGATTTACCCATACAGGATTGGCAACCTCTTCCTTTCTTTCAAGCTACCTTGGACTAATTTTTACTCTCAAGGAACTTAGGTGATATCTCCTCCTCCCATCAAGTCCATAGCATCAATGCAGTTTTCATTAATCCCTCTAAGGAAGAACAACTTTTGAGATTCTTTATTAATTTCTATAGGAAAAACAAGAACCTTGAAAGATAGTCCTCCAAACTCTCATCTTCCTTTTGCTGCATCCTAAAAATATCATCTCTCATATCACTTCCCCTACAATATTCTTTGTACTTCTCAAGAATTTTTTTTCTTCATATCATCCCAAGTATCTATAGTATTCCTACCTAAGCTCATAAACCATCTTAATGCAACTTATTTCAAGGTGGTAGGAAACAACTTAAGCCTCTGAGCATCAGTAGTATAGTCATAGCTTCTGCAGAGGATATGAAACTCAAAAAAGAAAGTGTCAGGGTCTTATGTGACAAGCCCATAGAACTTAGGAAGAACTGAAGCAGGGATGTTCTTGAGATCATAAACTTCATTTTGATGAGTGATAGGAAATGGAAAAGATGGTTGGTTGGGTCTATTTTGATTTGCATCAGCCATACCTGCTTGATGGAGTGCCAAAGAAAATGGATTCTCAATCAAGTTTTGGGCAGCTTGGTCTTCAGAGGAATTTTTAGAACTAGTCAAATTGGGAAATGCATTAGAAAAAGGATGTGCCTCTTCTTCCTCTTTGTCTCTTGGTAGATTTTGAAACTCAACTAGCTAGTTATCAGGATTAGGGTCATTAGGAAGGAATCTCCCATAAGCATCTCTTCTCCTACCTCTATGCATGCGGTATTAACTTAGTATTAGACAACTCACACAAAGAATTGGTGAAAGAATAGAAAATAATTACTTTTCTAAATGAAGGGAGAGCTAAGAAAAAACTTTAGAGATACTAAAGCAAGAAAGAAACTATAAATGAATCCAAAGAACTTCCCAGTTTGACACCATCCCCAACAACAATGCCAAAAATGTTGGCCTCCTCTAATGGTTCAATAACTAAGCCCTGAGAGCTATAACTTATAGATTAGACACCTGCACTAAGTAGCTATCTTACTTATCATGAAGGTGCATTTCATTATCAACTTAGGGATGTAAACTTGAAAAGGGTTAGAACTATATGTGCACTAGGACTCCATTGTAGTCATCCTTAAACTAGAAAAGAAATAGTACTAAAAATAAAATGTTGGAAATAAATTAACATAAGCATTGAGCATGAATCAACAACTACACTGAGCATCAACAACTGGATTGGAAATGGATGATAAATAGAAATCTTAGCAAACAGATAGGAAACTATTGGAAAATATGCCTCAATCTCATAGGCTGAAACCTCTGAGAAAGCTTAGTTGTTGTGACATTTCTATTGTCTGGCCAACTGGCAGTTTACCTTGTGTTTTGCTCATGTCGCCAAGCCAATGCTTTTGTCTTGTTGAAGAAGCCTATCACTATGACTTGTGGCCTTTGTTGTAATCTCCTACCGAGTGAAATGTCTCAGTGACATAAGGGTTTGTTATCGGGCTTCGGGGAGACTCATGGCAACTTAGAGTCTTCGGGATAACAAATGGATTCGGCAGGAAGTCATGGCAGTTGGGAGAAGTCTCACTGATAAGCAGGTTCGAGGTGACTTGAACTCTCAAGAAGATCTCTTGGTGACTGAGGAATGTCTCACCGATAGTATACACTCAGGCTAACTCAAGAGTCTCAGTGAGAAGTCTCGGCGATGATAGGAAGTCTTGCCGATATCGACATGACTTCGGTCTATCTGGCCAATGAAGAAATCGGTATGACTTGTTCCTATCGGCATAATCTCTTGGTGACCAGGAGATGTCTCAACGACAGTGTTAGGGATCATTGGTGTAACGGATTGTTTCAATATAATGTCTCATCGAATATCGGAAGTCTCGCTGACAGCATGTGGGGTCATCAGTTCGGTGTGACTCTTGGCAAACTGTTGTTTCGGGATAACATGGAAGCCTCGGTAAGATGTCTTGCCGAAGGTTGATTCTCTCGCCGACAGTGGAACACATCGATATGAATTAAATGCTTCGGTATGAAGTCTTGGCGAAAGCAGTAAGTCTAGCCGACAAGATTGAATTGGGGTGACTTGGAACTTGCAGGGTGATGTCTTGGCGAAGAGTAATTGTCTTGTCGATGGAATCCTGACTTTGGTGTAACTCTTGGTGACTACTGTTCGGAGTTCGGTATAACATGAAGCTCGTTGTGAGGGCTCGGAAAAAGACGATAGTCTTGCCAATGAGAACATTCACATCTATGTGACTTGAAGGCCTTGGTGAAACCTCTTGGCGACAGTTGAATGTCTTGGCAATAGCGTTGGCGAATGAGTTCAATTGGAGGTCGGTGAGAGGTCTTGTCGATCATGTCGATAAGGTGACTCTTGCCGATAGATGGATGTCGATAAGAATACAATGAGTTTTAGCATGACTTGAAGACTTGATATGACCTCTCAGTGAATGACTAAAGTCTTGGTGACTAAGGAACACTTCAGAATGACTTATGAGCTCAGTGTGATGTCTCATCAAAGGCGATTGTCTCGCTGATGAGAATGCTAAAATCGGTATGACTTGTGGATATTGGTAAAACCTCTTGTCGATGGAGATGACTCTTGGCAACAACATGTAATCAGGTCTTGTGGCATTGGGGAGACACTTCTAGTGTCTCACCAACATGCGACACAAGTTGATCGATGTTGACCGAGTGAAGATTGTCTAACGTGGTGAGATATGGACAAATCAAAGAAGGCAGAATGTGAATCATTTTCTGAGCTGGATGATTTAACAGTTGTGATTCGATAGTTGGAAACAAACCATTTCATAGAGATGAAGTCAAAGAGAAGGGGACAAAGTGAACAGATGTGAGGCTGAGTGGCTAGCCAGAAGGCTGAAGCCATGAGGCCATAACAGGTGACGTTGAAGAGCCGAGAGCCAGAGAGATCGATAGAGAAAGGTCAAGTGGCTAGCTAATAGGCCAAAGCCATGAGGTCGAGGTAGAGAGTGAGAGAGGCAGAGTTATGCAACTGGAATCTCTCCTGATCATGAATGCCATGTTTGATCTCTCAGGAATAGTATGTTACCAGTTTTATCTAGATGAACAAGATGTAATCTTTGAAAAGGCTAAGAGCCTAAAATTGTATTGTAACCATTATGTTGTTGAATAATACAATGGCTCGATCTTGGGAGTGTGGGGTTTTTATCTGAAAGGATTTTCCCCACGTAAATCTTTGTGTTCCAGTTTTTTGTTCATCTTTCATGCCTGTTGGTTCATGCAGTAGAATCTGTTAATGCTTGCTGTTGAATTTACATGTGTTTCTCTCAGATGGATCAATGTAGGAAATGAACTGTGTCTATTCCGAATTTGGACATAGTTGTTCGTGTCTTTGAGGCAACCTAATTGAAAATGAAATTTATCGAAGGCACTACTGCATGGAGTTTTCACTAGATGCGCTTCTAGATTTCCTTACAAGTGGTATCATAGCCTTCTTTTGGTTGCTGGTTTTGGGTATTTCTCCTGTGAAGATTTCTCAATTTGATTGGCTGGAGGAAATCTAGAGGAATGGATTGATTTATTGATCCTTTGATGAGTGGAAGCCTTGTGGTATTCTGAGATAGCATGTAGCTTGAAGGATGGTCAAGATGGAAAAGGGAGTTGATCATGTTCTGATTTGTGTCTCCTGGCTAGTAGAGGTATAACCTTGGAGTATGAGGTAGATTTTCTTACTCTGTGGCTATGTAGCAGTAAATATTTCATATTGGTGTCTGTGTGATAGGCTCCTAGGTTATATGGAGAAGCCTAGATTGTTTCTCAGTCATGGAAGAGAGTGCTTATGCTAGGTGGTGGTTCCTAGTGTTGGAAAGCACTATTTCCTATTAACCTCGAATGCTTGAAGGCTATGGAGTTAATCATTAGATGATTTGCAAGCTTCTAAAATAGCCTTTCTCTCTTTCTCAGATGCATGTACATGGTGGTGGTTTAAAGTTGGCCTGAAAGGGGCTTGGATTCTCTTGAACTACTATTTTCTTTCTAAGGATGATTTGTACTTGCATGGCTCTGTGGTTTTGCAGGTTTTATGCGGTTAAGCAAAACTTGTGATCATGTGGAGTTTCTATTAAGCTATTGTCTAGACACTGACCTTTTGGGGTGTTGCTGGATGAGATAGTTGCAAGTCTGCATGCATGCTTGGTGCATGGTTTTGAGGAGGTATGACTCTTTCTCTGCATTGGAGTGTTGGTAAGTGTTTTGTCACTCAACATTCTTGTGGTAATTCTTGTGGGGTCCTTGATTATGGTGCTCATTGTGGACATGATTGGAAAATCAGATCTGGCATGATTTGATGTTTGAGTCATGTTGTCTACGTGGTTATTCTCTTTGATATCTCAATGTTGCAGTTTTCAATGTGATAACAGGTTTGCATGATCGATGTTTGTGATCTATGAGTTATGTGGTTGGTGGATTAGCTACCCATTGGCTGCAATGAGATAACTTGGATGTGGATTGTATTTATCCACAAGGTTGATTCATTGATGGTGCAGATTTGTTAGCTGGACGTGTATGTGGTCACTTGTGCATTGGTGTGATTGTTATGAGATGAGAGGATAGATATTCTTGAGTACCTGAATAGTCAGTTAAGGGAACCTGTAGCAGGTGGTCATGATGCTTGGAGAGCTTGGGTGTCACATTTCAGTGGGAGCTCTAGCAGTGACTGTGGATTCATCACATGGTGGTGAATGGTATTTTTTAGTATTGCAGAAGGGTTCTTTTTTTTTTGCATCCATGGACATTATTTGAAGATGTGCAACATCTTGGAACCATGGAGGATGCTTGGAGTCTTTGGCTAAGGTGTTGGTGGTGCTTGACAGGTGATGTTCTTAAGTATATTTTCTTTATGTCATGGTATACTCTTGCTTGTGCACTAGAGTCTTAGCATTGTACATTGTTCTTGAGACAATGGTGGAGTCATTTGAAGCATGGTATCTCTTATGGGGATGTGTAGATCATGGTGTCATGATAAGTTCTTGATTTAGATGATTGGAGCTTTGACAATGGTCTGGTAATTCTTTGTGTATTGGGCGCTTTGATTGTTTGCTTGGTACTTCATGATAGTGTAGTAATGCAGATGGAGTTTAGCATGAGATGGTCAGTTGCTAGTACTCATGGATACATGAAGAATAAGGTGAGGTTGTTTTTCTCTTATGAGATATGTGTTGTTGCTTGTTACTCTTGTTAAATTTTTTTAGCAGAAAGTATGAGAAGCCTACACCTAGGTTGAACGTGAGTTCAATAAGAGATCTATGAGGAGATTGCTCTTGGATTAGTTATGATGGCTTATATCTAAAAGGGGGAGTATTCTTGTTCCCACTCTTGGTCTACTCGGTAGTTTATCTAAGAGGTATTTGGCTCATTATATCTTTCAGATGTATTTAAGTTCATTTTCATGATATGGATCTTGAATTACTGTTTAACTTTTGGTTCTGGAGGATTCATAGTGGAAGTTGTACAGTTTGTTTTATCTCCTTGAGATTTTGTGTTATGTCATTTACTGATGAGTATTGGTAGGAGATGATGTATGGGCTGATTTACTAAAATGGGAAATGATTTAGCTTGATCTTCTTTAATAAGCTTACATCCATATTGATTACATGATATTAGAAGTTGGTTTGATCTTGGTGATTGAATGGATGGATATTGTTAAGGCTTTCTTTTGGGATGTGAAGAAGATCATTCTTGACACAGTTGGCTATTAGAAGTGTATGTAGGAGAATGTTCTACAGAAGATGATCTGTAGTGTTTCTCTCTGTGGCCATGAAGGTTTGTGGTGAGAGAAATGTTTCTAGTGGCAGGTTGTTGCAAGCTATGCATATCATTGTGGATTTTTCCTTGGTACTACATGGTTATTTTTTCTATGTGCTAGTATTGGTATGCTTGTGATGCTTTCTGATCTTTTAGATCTGAATTTCTCAGGCAGTGGGAGTTCTTGTATGTGTCTTGTCTTCTTCAACTGGTTGACACTAGAACTTGTATTTATTGTTAATGGATTGGTAGAAGTTTACTAAAGGTGATACTTGTGAGGTATGTGATATTGGATAGTATAGCATGAGCTGTGGGTGCTATTTTCAGTCGCGTGGGTTTATTAGTTGAATGGAAGCAGTCAGTCTAACTGGTGTTTTTTATCTTGTTTCTAGAGAATGACTTCACTGTTGTGTTCTATTTGAAGCTTTGAAGTTGATATTGCTTCTATATAGCATTTGAGCACAGTGAAGTGGTAGCAGTATCTTGTTGGTGATATCACTAGGATTTTTTCCTTGTGTTCGATTGGAATGGTGCTTATGCACCTTGGCGATGGATCTTTCTTCCACATGTGGAAGATGACATGATTTTTGCTTGAATGGTGGAAATTTTGGATGTTGGAGCAGAATTCTTGATAGAGCATGAGAGCATGTTGAGATCTATATGGTTTCCTGGAGGGCTATGATCTATTGCTTTTTGGTTGCCTTGTTGGACAGTGAGTTGCAGTTGGATGCCTGGTCTTTGTTGCAGATTTTCTTGTGGACTGTTATCTATGGAATCTTGTTGATTGGGTGTCTTGAGTATTGCAGGGTTTGAATTGATGGAGCTAGTGTGATCTTACTTTCTAGTTGCTTTGGAGGTGCCTATGTGATCTTCGTCAAGTGGGAGATTGTTGGAAAATATGCCTCAATCTCACTGGCTAAAACCTCTGAGAAAGCTTAGTCGTTGTGACATTTATGTTGTCTGGCTGACTGGCAGTTTACCTTGTGTTTTTCTCATGTCACCAAGACAATGCTTTTGTCTTGCCAAAGAAGCCTATCGCTGTGACTTGTGGCCTTCGCTATAATCTCCTACTAAGTGGAATGTCTCAGCAACATAAGGGTTTTTTATCGAGCTTCGGGGAGACTCATGGCGACTTAAAGTATTTGGGTAACAAATGGATTCGACAGGAAGTCATGGCGATTGGGAGAAGTCTCACCGATAAGCTGGTTCAGAGTGACTTGAACTCTCGGGAAGATCTCTTGGTGACTGAGGAATGTCTCACCGATGGTATACACTCGGGCTAACTCAAGATTCTCGATGAGAAGTCTCATCGATGATAGGAATTCTTGCCGATATCGACATGACCTTCGATCTATCTAGCCGATGAAGAAATCAGTATGACTTGTTCCTATCGGCATGATCTCTTGGCGATCGGGAGATGTCTCGGTGACAATGTTAGGGGTCATCGATGTAACAAATTTTTTTGATATGATGTCTCATTGAATATCAGAAGTCTCGTCGATAGCATGTGGGGTCATCAATTCGGTGTGACTCTTGGCGAACTGTTGTTTTAGGATAACATGGAAGCCTCGGTAAGATGTCTTGCCGAAGGTTGATTCTCTTGCTGATAGTGGAACACATCAATATGACTTAAAGGCTTTGGTATGAAGTCTTGGTGAAAGCAGTAAGTCTGGCTGACAAGATTGAATTGGGGTGACTTGGAACCTGTGGGGTGATGTCTTAGCAAAGAGCAATTATCTTGCCGATGGAATCCTGACTTCAGTTTAACTCTTGGTGACTATTGTTCAGAGTTCGGTATAACATGAAGCTCGGTGTGAGGTCTCGACGAAAGATGATAGTCTTTCCGATGAGAACATTCATGTCTATGTGACTTGAAGACCTTGGTGAAACCTCTTGGCGATAGTTGAATGTCTTGGCAATAGCATTGGTGGATGAGTTCAACTGGAGGTTGGTGAGAGGTCTCGCCGATCATGCCGATAAGGTGACTCTTGCCAATAGATGGATGCCGATAAGAATACAATGGGTTTTGGCATGACTTGAAGACTCGATATGATCTCTTAGTGAATGACTAAATTCTTGGCAACTAAGGAACACTTTAGAATGACTTATGAGCTCAGTGTGATGTCTCATCGAAGGTGATTGTCTCGCCAATGAGAATGCTGAAATCGGTATGACTTGTGGATATCGGTAGAACCTCTTGCCGATGGAGATGAATCTTGGTGACAACATTCAATCAGGTCTTGTGGCATCAAGGAGACACTTCTATTATCTCACCAACATGCGACACAAGTTGATCGCTGTTGACCAAGTGAAGATTGTCTGACGTGGTGAGATATGGAAAAATCAAAGAAGGCAGAATGTGAATCATTTTCTGAGCTGGATGATTCGACAGTTGTGATCCGACAGTTGGAAACAAACCATTTCATAGAGCCAAAATCAAAGAGAAGGGGACAGAGTGAATAGATGTGAGGCCGAGTGGCTGGCTAGAAGGCCAAAGCCATGAGGCCGTAACAGGTGACGCTGAAGAGCCGAGAGCCAGAGAGAGATCAATAGAGAAAGGCTGAGTGGCTGGCTAACAGGACGAAGCCATGAGGCCAAGGCAGAGAGTGAGAGAGGCAAAGTTATGCTGCTGGAATCTCTCATAATCATGAATGCCATGTTTGATCTCTCAAGGATAGTATGTTACCAATTGTATCCAGATGAACAAGCTGTAATCTCTAAAAAGGCTAAGAGCCTGAAATTGTATTGTAACCATTATGTTGCTGAATAATACAATGGCTCAATCTTTAGAGTGTGGGGTTTTTATCCAAAAGGATTTTCCCCACGTAAATCTTTGTGTTCTGGTTTTATGTTTCATCCTTCATGCCTGTTGGTTCATTTAGTATAATTTGTTAATGCTTGTTGTTGAATTTACATGTGTTTCTCTCAGATGGATCAATGTAGGAAATGAATTGTGTCTATTCCGCATTTGGACATAGTTTTTCATGTCTTTGAGGAAACCTAATTGAAAATGAAAGTTACCGAAGGCACTACTGCATGGAGTTTTCACTAGATGCGCTCCTAGATTTCCTTATAGAAACTACTCTATCTACCTTGGCTGCAGGAAGAGTTGCAAAGTAGAGTTCCAATGGTTGTAGGAACAAACAATTGTTGAAACCAAAACTAATTACTAAACAGAAAAATAACTTTTAAACTAAATGGGTGGAATTCTCACCAAGTGGGCCCACTTGAGTGAGTCTTCCTTAAGCTAACTCAGATGCAACAAATCATAATATCATTTGATTCCTTGAAAAAATAATTACAACATATCAACAATATGACTGTATTACTTAAAATGGAAATGCAAGTACAATCTCAGAACATCCAACCTTATGAAAAGGGGCATCTGACCATTATTTATAGAGGGAAAAGCTTCTAATTAACCCTACTAACTAACTAGGCAGTCGATTCCAACAAAATAGGAGGATGCCATTTATTGAAAGCATAGAAAAGAGAGGGAGGAAGTTATGCATGTGCCAGATTTGGTCAAAGCAGACTTGCCCCAACGGGGATCTAGCATAACACACTTTCTAGATTCTCTCAATTAACAAACATGATCATTTAAAAGGTAGTTACAATCTTTCATTCAAGCTAGGAATTTCCTTCCATTAAGATTTTTCCCTCCTTTGACTCTTAATGATCATCTTTTTGACTTCCTTAGCAACCAACCAGCTGGCAGGAGTTTCTTCACTTTGCAAGCTTCGTTTACATCAACATCTTAATGTGAACTTGCATAATGACATTAGCACGCACAAACAATTTCATATCCATAATTACCTTAAAGTAACATCCATTCAACCACATGTAAAATTAACATATATAATTCACATAGCATGTTAATGTCATCAAAATTCACAAGGATAAGTTTATGCCCAAGGTTTATGGATTTAAGGAAATGAAATGGAGAATGTCAATGACCAAGTGCCAAAGTCTATAGTATCAATAGAAAATATATGATAAACCCTATCAAAATTGAGCCATTAATTGGACTCATCACCAACAATGGAAATATGTCCCCTAGTATATAACACTGATATAAGTATAATCGCAAAAACAACAACAATTGCCAACAACTCGCCAAAATCCAACCAAGATTAAAATATAAGTTGAAAGAGTCTCTACTACATTTCACATAGATCATATCAACTTCATTAGAGATCATCTAACAAGCACATGCCAATAACACATAATAAATATGAATCATATTAAAATCACAGAATATTTTCTGAAACAAAGTGGAATTGTAATCTATTACCAAATCCATGCATTTGAAAAAGGTATGTAGCCTTACTAAAAAAACTATGGATTTGTAACACTATTTCTATCTCCTGATTAGTAGAAATTGTCATAGATGCAAATTCTTGAGCAATCTCATCTTCTTAATCTATGTATATAGTTTCAAAACTAGTTCAAAGACAAGGCGACAAACATATATTGCAATGTATTAACTACAACTATTTAGGATCTAAAAAAGAATTGACATTGTAATTCACCTTTTCTCCTCCTTATTCATGTGTAGCTACAGTATTTTTAAATGTGTAAACTAGCACAGAGCACACCTCTTCACATTGATGCAGTAGGACACTAATTTGTATAACCGGGGTAAGATGCTAAATAGTAAAAAATTGGCATAGTTTCCTACAAAATGGACATCCACTAGAAAACACACTGTGTCATGTTTCTAAATAAGAGGGTGTTGAACATTATACATCCACCTGACATATGGTTGTAGACAATGTACATTCCACACCAATTTTGACTAACAACTTCTGAAACTATCTCCTATATAGTTTCCTAGTTTTTGTAATCAATAGTACTTTGTGCTTGTTTTAGGCATATATGCATAAATAATAGGTCCATTCCTTTTCCAATATACACAAATGTATAGATATACACTCATATATATATATATATATATATATATATATATACATATATATATATACATATATATATACATATATATATACATATATATATATACATATATATACATATATATATATACATAATCATACATTTATACACACACATCTATATGTGCACATGCATACACATATACATATACATATACATATATACATATATATGTTTACATATATATATATACAATATATGCATACATGTAATGTCGCAGAATTGCACCTAGGGGCAATTCCACATTTGTGCACTTTTGCCTAGCATTTATGACACCTTAGAGCATTAATGAAAAAAATCCCATGAGTCAGAATTTCGTGATTCTAACTCCATGTGGAATTGTGGCAAAGCAACAGAAGCTTGACGACACGTTTCCAAAAATCTAGGCTTTGGATGCCTGTGTGGCGTGCGTACATCTATGGCACACTAGCGTCCTAGTAGTTTTCTGAGTTTGAATCAGGGAATCTAGAATCTTGACTCTCTCGACACGTGTCCTAGTAGTCAGATTTTAGATGTAATGGCTCTTTTCCACCCTTTCATGCATCAAAAACCCTTTCCTTTCTCTCATTTTGGGTTGGAAGTCATTCATTCAAGCTCTCCTAACATTTTGCTCCATGTTTGAGTTATCTTCATCCTTGATAGAACCACTCTCACAAGTGAAGCCATGCTAGACTAAGGTCCTTCTAGCAGCAACAACTCTGAAGAAAGCACTCAATGATGCATTCATGTGCTCCAGAGAGGGTCTAGGCCCGTGGGTAATGCTCTCTCTCTCTCTCTCACTTTTCTTTCCTACTTGTTTATTTACTATTTCATGGTGTGGGTTCTACTCCTGAAGCAGGTTTTGCTTTCACCACATGCTTTATTTACTTCATTTGCACTCCTTTCCAACTTTGTTGTTTGTGGAGGCGGGAACACCAAAATAGGGGTTTGAATGAGGCAAATCCCTATACAGCCCCAACCTTTTCCCCTTGTTCTTCTATGTAGGTTTCAAAGCAAAGCTTGGAGTGAAGACCCAAATGCCCAGTAAGAGGTAAGCTTTCTCCAAGTCCCCTTGTGTTTGTTATAGCTTTTGGCTTCCTATTTGGTTATTTCGTTCAATACATCCTAGATATGAGCCTAGAAGTGAAACTTGGTTTTGCCCGCTTCAGCTCCTAAGCCCTCTACTGCTTAAGATGCCAGTGTGTCTTTTAGATGACAACCCACCACACTGGCATCCTGAAACCATGCTGTTGTATTTTGGCTGAGAGCTTACTCATTTGAGGAAGAAATCTTGGAGTTTCACTCTCTTAGGATCCGAAGTAGTTTTCTTATAAACATAACTTGGATCTATTTCTTTACCATTTCGTCAACCTGCTTATGCTAAGGTGTATAAGGGCAGTTCATTCCCTGGTGATCTCTTGAGAACGAAGACACCCGTGTGCAACAAATCCATCTTATATCATGATGTTGCATGCTTATGATAATACCTTTTATGAGGATGATTTCAATATGTTGGAAGACGCTCTAGAT
>VDFB02077509.1:25180-120269 GCA_007258455.2 Sequoia sempervirens
GTTGAATCACAAGGTGTCATTGATGTAGATACCCCTGACATAATGTGCCATCGATATCCTTCCTAAAGAAGTTGCTTTGCTAAGATACGTGCACTTGAATGCAGCTTTTGGGATTCCTCATTTGATTTGTCGATACCCGAGTTAACTTTGTCTCTATGCATACATCGCGATAAAGTGCCTTCAGAATCCTTATGATGAAGGGTCATTGCTAATACACGGCCAATGTAAGAATGGATATTGGTGGAGGCATGGATGGAGTGTGTTTAGGGATAAGAGATGGATTGGTTGACAGTTTGGAACCTTTGACTCTCCAAACTTGGGAAGATGAGCAATGATGGGTGGATACGAAAGTGTGCGTGGAATTGGGACCAACTGCTCGATATACTTTGTACGTAGCTTGAAAAGCCTCCTTTTTATTTTGCGAACATTCTTGATGGATACTTTTCCCTTTTTGATTTTGCCCCATAGTTTCTTTGACTAATGGAGTGTGATAGGGATGATCTTTCTTTGTATTCTTTGGTATCCATATGTATTTGATTTGTCCATTATGCTTTGCTTCTTTTGCTTTGATAGCATTCTTCATTTTTTGATTCAATTCTTTCTTTTGATGTTGGTCCCAATTCGTGGATGGGGTGATGGGTGGATGAAGATTCATGGCGTGGCTGGTTGTAGTATTGGCAATGGTTTCACCATAAAGATTCTTCGTGCTCCCTATGTTGATGTTTGCTTGAAACGAAGTTGCCCCCAGTATGGTGGTAGTAGCACCTTTGTTCCTTAATTTTGCTTGCTTCGAGGTGTTTTGTTCAGTAAACGTGCTCTGACGAATGACCACTATAGATGACATTAGTTCAATTTGCTACTTGGCTAACTCTGGGTGTTCTATCTGACTTGTTTCCTTGAGCAGATAATGATGGATATCTTTATTCATGATGTCCTCAATCTGAGTTTGGGACATATTCAATCTTGATGTTGACAACTCCGTTTGATTGTAGGAGTTAAGAATCTGCTCTTTTTGTGTAACACAATCTTGTTCTAGATGAAGATCATCTACGTGTATCCATAGAAAGCATCTCATGGGTAGATGGAGGAGTAAGTGCTATGTGGATGTGATCATCTTGTGTGGATAGGAGAGCGTCCATTAGATCATTATAGTATCTTGAAGATACAAATTTTTGATCTTGATTAATTTCGGAGTTGCTTTCGACATGCTTTGGATCAAGTTCTTGACATGGGGCAGCTTCAAAGGATGGATTTCTTACAAAGGACTTTTGGATGTCGACATTAGGCATGGTCAAGTTCAAGGTTCCTTCAGCATCTGTAACCATGAGGTCAAAAGGGATCAACATGTTTTGAAAATGACCATTGCTAGACCCTAGTGAAAGATTTTGATCTTGCTTTGGAATAAATTCTTGAGATATGTCCTCTACCTCATAAGGCAATGTAGAGAAATTTTCAACATGATCATAGGTCGATGGATCGTGCATTATGTCAATAGGATCAAATAACCCTAACACTCCTTGAAAGAGATCACTAAACAATCAAAATCAAAATCCCTAAGTCTAGCATTGATACAAAATCCCTAAACGTTCAACACTCATATCATTCACATTTCATCCTCCATATCGTCATTGGTCCTAAGAACCTTAGAGGCCACTTTTGCTACAAAGTCAAAACACAAGAAGAACATGGAATATAAACTTGATCCATACATCTTGGGTAATCCAAATCAGTTGAATCTTCAAAGCCTTGCAATGCCTATCAATTATCAAAGTCCATGCATAGGATCATTGCCTTCGACAAATGTCAATGGTACAAGTGTGAGTATGCCCAAGTCAAAGTTTGGAACACATTTTCCAATGATAGATCTAAGTCCAAACCTACAAATCCACCAATCAAATAATCAATGCATGAGCCTTGAAACGAACGTCATTCCACCAAATCCCTACAAACCAAATGTGGATGTACCAAGTGCAACTTTTCGAAACATGAATCCTAACTCGGAAAACTTTGGAAAAATGGTTCCCAATACCAACAATGCTCATCCTATCATGCCAAATTTGAACATCATCCCAAATCAGAACATTATCCAAAGTCAATTTTCCCATAATCCCATTCAAAAACCGCAAGCATGCATGCCAAAACTACTTGAACACAAGCCAAATCAACTATCTCAAGTGAGTCAAGATCAAAATCAAGAACAAATTTGGCGTAGATCAAATTAACTTTCCAAAATAGTTGAGGCATTGCGCCTGGAAATTCCCACCACCACATGCCCATTCTCAAGGTCATTGTCCCGCCTTTATCGTAGTAGTCTATTGCATCACCGGGGCACGCTCATCGGATCGGATTCGCGGTATGGTTTTAAAGTCCTCAAAATCAGAAAATCCAAAACATCGTGAAAATCAAAAAATCCAAAAACATCCAAAACATATCAAAATCCAAAACACTCAAAAAGCGTAGAAACATCAAAACATTGAATCCCAACTACATCGCCTCCTCAGCGAATAGGTATAAGCACTCGATCAGCCCCCGAGACATCAAAATCCAAAAACATTTGAAAACATCAAAATCCAAAATATTCAAAATATCGAAGTCCAAAACATCGCGAAAATCAAAAAATCAAAACATTTGAAAACCCTCAAAAAATACCAAAACAAAATTTCAAAACATTTGCAAAACTCCAAAACATCCAAAAAAAATCCATCCATCTCATCTCACTTGCACCCGCAATAATCAATCATCCATAATAAACTGATCGCCACCTTCATCCTTTGGCAACACAAACAGAAACAATCATAGCAGTCAACAAAATCAAGCTTCAATCGTAAAATCAAAATCGAAACAATG
Source organism: Sequoia sempervirens (assembly GCA_007258455.2). Classification (NCBI taxonomy): domain Eukaryota; kingdom Viridiplantae; phylum Streptophyta; class Pinopsida; order Cupressales; family Cupressaceae; genus Sequoia; species Sequoia sempervirens. The sequence goes on from VDFB02077509.1 coordinate 28,028, forward strand.
AACCATTGAACACAAAATAAAGTCATGATCATTTTTCAAACATGTCAATCAACCTTATATCAACAGCCTATCAATCAACTTATCAAACCATCATCCCTATACAAAGCATGTCCTAGATATATCGTTCGACAATGGGCATCATTTTGATATCACTTGATTCCTATCCTATCAAAACACATCTCTTTGGTCGAAGGTATGAAGAACATTGGCTTATTTGTGTACTTGGTCTTTTTCTTTGACTTATCTTATTGGCCTACCCAAGGACCTCTCGATGATATCCGAATGAAGGATTTAGAGAGATAGGAATGGGGCAACGATCATATCTTTTGTCTGCCGTGCTTGTTGGACGCTCTTGTAAAAATAACTTGGCTTAATACTTGCTTTGTTAGGTAATTTCTAGCAAGGTTTCAGATGTCAAGTGTGAAAATGTTAGTTTAAATAAAGCAACATTTCAACATCCCTATGGAATAATAAGCCATGTTAATCATGCCATAAATGAAACAAGGGAAACCAAATAAAAGCATACAAAAACATGACATTAAACCTATCCCATAGTGGATTGGTGTCACATGTGCTAGTGACCCTTTCCCAATCCTTGATTGATAAGCTAGTGATGAAATTGCTATTGATATGGAGATGCTAAGTAGACAAGATCAAATCTCAAATGAAGAGAGTGACCTTGCAAGAGATTGTGGAGGATTTGCTCAAAGATGAGGCTTGTATTTAAAGATTTTCAAAATGCTAAGTGTTGAAAATGGACCAATGTGGGACTAAGATTGGACCAATGAAAGAAGGACACTTGTCAAATGGTGATTGGCCAATGGTTGTGCAAGATTTGGGAAGAGTGCCCATGAGAGGGAAAATTTGAATTTGAATTTGTGCAATGAATGCTGAGTTTGACTTTGGAAGGGGACATGTAAGAGACATGTAAGGCCTCATAAATGCTCTGTTTGGTGTACATATCCACTTGGGGGGAAATTCAAACTTGGAGAATATTCTTCCTTTATGCCAAGTTGAAAATAAAGATTTTGATAAATCAATTAAATGCAATTTCATGTGCAAGTGGCCAAATCTAGAGAATGCAAGTGGGTGAGTCTTTAATCAGGGTTAGATTAAATAGATGATGATTATGCTGATTTAATGCTGATTAGATGATTTTGACTTGTAAGACTTAAATATTTGTTTTATTTAAATCATAAAAGGATGGAAGATGCATGTTTGAGATTTTAATTAAATAAAGCTTGATTTATTTAATTAAACTATGATTAAGCTTTTGATGATAAGAACCTGATTTACTAGGTGAATGGATGTGATGCATTTGATTTATTTATGACCGGATGAATATGCATAATGCTAATTTGACGTGTCTACAATTCTCTTAGACAATTGTGCAATTAAAATCCTGTTAGCTTGCTCGAGGGAAGAAATACCATTCATTGTAAGTCAATATACAAAAGGAAATATAATGTAGCCCCAAATCTCATATCAATTATGTCAAAAATCTAATTTTTGAGCTCCCTAATTATCACCTTGTTATTACCAAGTGAATAACATTATAAGAACATGATTAGTATATTATCATCAAGAATTTTAATATAAACATAGTGATCCTCTTTGCTCCTAACAAAACCTAAACTCAATGTGAAAGCATTAAACATTTGGTACCACATCATATGCAACTATTTTGAACCATACAATAATAATTTTTACCTATAAACAAAGTATTTCTTCCCTTTCATAATAAAATCATCAAGCTATAACATATAAATCCCCCCTTGATACATGCAATAAAATAGTTTTAACGTCCATTTTATCAATCTGAAAATCACAAGCTATACTAATAGATAATAGGAATATAATAGATGTTATCTTAGAAATATGAGAGAAAATTTCACCCAAAATTGGCTCCCTCTCTGTTAGTAGCCCTTAGCCACTAGTTTGGCCTTAGTCAACTAGAGGGTACAAGGCCAAACTAGTAGCTAAGGGCTACTACCAAAGAGGGAGCAAATTTTGGTGAAATTTTCTCTCATGTTTCTAAGATAACATCTATTATATTCCTATTATCTATTAGTATAGCTTGTGATTTTGAGATTGAGAAAATGGACGCTAAAACTATTTTATTGCATGTGGATATCGAGGAGGGGATCTATATGTGATAGCTTGATAATTTTGTTATGAAAGGGAAGAAATGCTTGGTTTACAGGTAAAAATGATTACTGTATGGTTTAAAATAGTTGCATATGATGTGGCACCAAATGTTTGATGCTTTCACATTGAGTTTAGGTTTTGTTAGCAGTGAAGAGGATCACTATGTTTATATTTAAATTTGTGATGATAAGATACTAATCATGGTCTTATCTGTGGATGATATGTTATTTATTGGTAATAACAAGGTGATAATTAGGGAGCTTGAAAATTAGATTTTTGACATAATTCATATGAGATTTGGGGGCTGCAAAATACATTCTAGGGATAGAGATTACTATGGATTGAGTACATAGAAATATCTCATTAATTTAAAGTATATTTCTACCATTTTTTAGTAGTTTATTATGCATGATTGTAAACCAATGAGTATTTTGTTTCCTATTGGTATTAATCTTTCTTTAGATATGTGTTCTAAATTAGATGATGATTTTGAGGATATTTCTAGCATGCCTTAAAGTAGTGATATTGTTAGCTTGATGTATGTAATTTTTTATAGAATATTAGGTATTTTCGAAGAAGTTTGAGTTTTAAGTTACAGGTTTATGTCTAACCAAAGTAAGGAGAATTGGACTTATATTAATAGGGTTTATATATATATATACACACATAAGAATTCTAATTACTACTTGTGTTATCATGGTACTGATGATTTGGATAATTCATTAGACATATAGGGTTGTGTAGATGTAGATTAGGAAGGTGACTTGGATAGTAAAAGGTCCACTAGTGGCTATTTGTTCTCTTTGTTTAGTGGTACAATGAGTTGGATGAGTAAAACAAATAACCCACAATTTATTTGTCTACTATCAAAGTAGAGCATATGGCTATTACACATGCATTTAAGGAGGTGATTTGGCTATAGAGACTTTGTAAAAGTATAGGTTTTTATTGCAAGGTTATTGGAATAAGTTGTGGAATTCATTGTCTTATTTGTTTGACAAGAAATCTCATATATCATGCTTGTACTAAGCATGCATATTTTTAGTATCACTTTGTGTAAGAGATGGTTGAGAAACTATGGAAGGTGCCAACATATTAAATCGACATTATCACCATTTTAGGAATCTAAAGGGATGTGATATTGTCCCTTTGACATACTGGATTCCTTATGTGAAACTCTAATCCTCCGAACTACTCAAATACCCATGTAGTCTTGGATAATAGGCATTTCTTAATATTTCTTGAAGAAAATTTCTATGCAAAATTTGTTCACCTTGTTTTTCTAAGTCTTCCCATGCTAAAATTTCATTGATAGGTGTCTTAATTTGAAATTTATTCCATATTTTGAATTATGAATAATTCATTTGCAAAAAACCAATTAGTTGTCATTCCAATTGGTTGAGGGTTTATATCTTGTGGTTGTCCAACCTCTTGTGTAGGTTGCCCCTTGTATTTTGGGTGTCATTTCAGTTACATCATGGAATGAATTGGAATTAGTTTTCACCCTCATCCTATGCCATGTGTTAATTAGAGAATGAGATCATATACTTGTATCCAATTATAGTTGCAAAGGGAGTTCCACCCTCTCATATGATCATCGTAATAAATTTATCACACAATTATTGAAGTATTTTTCATGTGCCACCTTGTTTGGTGTAATGGTGATGTAATATTGTGTGTCATTATTATTTTGATGGTGCTTGCATGTTCTTTAGCATGTAATACTACATGTAAAGGTCATATTTAAATGTAAAAAAATATTTGACTAAAATTTATCTATTAATGTCTTGAGCACAAGCATCAGGTGTTACAAAGAATGATTTATTTTTGGATGGCCTTAAGTAGAATGAAAAGAATCATGATATAATTAAATGTGTGTTATAACAAAAAAGGAAAAACCATTAAATTGTAGGGTCTCTACAACCCCTTTTTATTTATGATATGTCTTGGGTAGACATTTCTATGGGTTTCATTATTGAACTTCTAAAGTGAAGTGGTAAAGGAATCATCTTGATAATTGTTGACCAATTAACTAAGTGTGCTTATTTTTGTTTCTTGTCTCACCCTTACACAATCATTGAATTGTACCTCAACAATTTATGTGCTCGGTCTTCAAGCTTCATAGTATGTCTCACTCCATTGTAATGATCATGATTCTACTTTCACAAAAATCTTTGGGAGATAATATTTAAGTTGTAGATTAAATTTGAGTTCAACCTATCATCCTCAAATTAATGGTCAAACTAAGGATGCCAACAAAATTATTGAGACTTACCTTCATTATTTTATGTCTAAGAAACAAAAGCAACGAGCTAGATGGTTGCCTCTTGCTAAGTAGTATCTATAATACCACTCATCACATTTCGACCAAGAAGACACCCCTACAAGGTTCTCTATGGTCATATTCCACCTTCTTTGGCTACTCATATTCTAGGTTCTTCCAAGGTCAAAGTGGTTGACAGTTCCCTTGCCAAATAGGAGGGAATTATAAAGGTCTTTAAGGAAAATTGGGTGTAGGTATAAAAATAAATGGAATAGTAAGTAGATCAACATAAAATAGAGTGTAACTTTACAATTGGTGATTGGAAATTATTATGTCTCCAACATTACAAGATGTCCTTGCATAATAAGGTGGGTTTTAATTTAGGTCTAAAATTTTAGGTCTCTTATCAGCTAATGTAATGAACCAATGGATTGGAATACAAACTTGCACTCTAAAAATCTTCAAAAATTCACTCAATATTTAATGCATCTTACCTCAATAAAGTGATTGGGCATGCGACAAGAGTCTCAATATAATTACACACATTGTATGAGGAGAGATCCATTTGATTAGAAATTTAGAACCAAAGGATATACTAGATAAATGCACCAATCAAATTTGTATCATTCTATTGAGGAGGTTTTAGTCCAATGGAAGGATCTAGAACCTAAAGATGTAACATGGGAGCCAAATAACACTCTCTCCAAGTTTATTGATTTTAAGCTTTGAGGACAAACATTTTCGAAGTCAAAGGTAATGTTACAAACCTCCATTTTTTATACATATTAGTTATTAATTAATATTATTTTTGTTGCATATGCTTTATAATTCACTCATATGGTAAATTAGAATAATTTTATTTATCTTGCATGCATGGGATAGTAGTAATCGCCTTCAAAAAGACTTTATATTGTAATAAATTTCCAAGTGGAAGATAACTTAATATTTTATAATTTTACAATAACATGCTCTATTAGGAGCTCTCCCCCTCTAAGTGGTACTCCAACATAGATAATATAAACATTAAATTTCACTCTTATATATAAAACCTTCATTTCTCTTGTGTGTTCCTTACAAATTAGTCTCTTTAAAGAAGTTGATGCTAATTTGAGTTTTGAGTAGTTGTTTAGAATGTTGTTGATGGAGTTTTGGTGGTCCTTATATCTTAAACATGGTTTCACTCACCCATAGGACTTTATTGAAACATGATGTCCCAACTTCTCAGGTGTATGTTATTTAACGAGAGAAAGCAATTCACGTTATTCCTTTTGAAATGTAACCAATTTTCCTCTTGTATGTAGATGAGAATTATATTTCATTCTATTTGCAAGGGGAGATGAACAAGATATTTACCTAAGCCCAAGATAGTAAATTTAGATTTGAATCAATCTTCTAGAACGCAGGAGATTATTGGGCTATTGAGAGATGTCACTAGGGGATGTGGATATCACTTTTCATTTCTTTCTTAAATTTAACATTTATTTTATACCAACCAAGTTAATATTTAATTCATATGTTAGAGTGAAAAACTCATCTTGTAGGCCCCTTTTAGTCATGATTTTTTTTTGTAGCATTGGATTATGTGTGCCTTATATATGAAGCATTTATATGTAAATGTGGGCATATGGCAAATTCACCGCCAACAATTCATCGACGAAAAATTCACCACCACTAAAAATTCATTGTCAAGTAAAATTTGCGCTAGCAATTCACGACATTAATATTTTCTTTTGCAAAAAAATAAAAATCAAAGTTTTCGAATGTATATTAAAAAATATTAATGCAGTTAATTTTCCTCCACGGTGAATTGCTGCAGTGAATTTTACTTGGCGGTGAATTTGTCATGACTGGGAATCAAAGTTTTTGAAATATATATTAAAAAATATTATGGCGGTTAATTTTCCTCCACGGTGAATTGTTAGTGGTGAATTTGTCATGACGGTGAATTTTCCATCAATAAATTGTTGACAGTGAATTTTCCTAAAGCCATAAATGTATAATTACATATGTAAGTTACCTTTTATATTTATTGAGTTTGTGTATTAATAGATCAACCAACACTCATAACATATGTTTGAGTGGTGTATATAACGAAGATATATCTTTCACCATATCCATCAATTCAATCGCTTTCATTATTATATTTTATATTGATATTTTTCTTCTTAATGTATTTTAAGACCTCTAAATATTCATGTTCCTTCTCATACGTTTAGAATTTATATTTGTTTAATTGATAACCATATGTTACTAGCGCAACTCCTAAATTTTATTTATACTCCTCAACCACTCCTTGTCTTAATATTAAGTTTTCAATGGTCACAAATTAAGAATTATGAGGAATATATAACCTAGTCAAGGTATAATTGTGAATAATAACTAATCTTGTCTAGGCTTGGTAAGATTCCTTGTCTTGATTATTATTTGTTTTACATCCTTGTTTCTCTCATTTTTAAATTTAAAGAAAAATAGCAATCATGCAAGTAGAGAAAGCAATTAGATTTCACATGTTTGAAAATAAATTTATTTAAGTGGGGTTCTATCTTTTCATATATTTTAGATGAAAAATATATTTCACTTTTGACAAGTAAATTTATAGAATGTCAAAATAAAATAATTAAGAAGTACAACATAATCATTTTTTACTAATAAAAACTTAATGATGAGTTTATAATTTTTTTTTATTGTATATGTTGCTAGAATTAATATATAAATTTACTTATAAAGTTATATGTTCTATTCATACTTTATTTACTAAAATTAATTAATTTGTATTCTCAACAATATTAAATTATACAAATTTACATTGTGAAGTAATAATTAATATAAATTTAAGTTATCTCTCTCCTTCCCTCTCCTCCCCCAACTTCCCCTTATCCCCCACTCTCCCTCCCTCTTCTCTCCCATTTAATTATAATTGTATTTAAATAATTAAAAAATATTTTTATCTTGGTAATAAGTTCATGAGATTTAATTCACGAAAAAGAGAGAAGAGATGAGACCAGTGGGGCCCCAAATTGATTAACATAAACTACACTTCGATAACACCTTTAAATGCAATCTTAACAAATTAAAAGCTAGTTGCATTGACATAAACTCAAATGGGGATTTGGTTTGCATGACTTCAAAATAGCTCAAATCTAGTACCAATAAATAAATTGAAGTGTAAACACTTATTTTGGATTGTAGCAATGCAAGAAGTTTGGTATGAATAAAATTGGAATAGAAAGGGACTCCTTTAATATTGTCAATGCATTTCATGCTAATTTTTCCTCTAGCTAGAAGATAAATAATTAGTTGGTATGATTTTTCCACAATCCATAGTGTACTAGAGCAAGCTTTTGGATTCAACTGCTTTTGTTTTTAGATCAACGTTTTGGATCACACTTAGTGATCCATCATCAGGAAGAGGAAAGTTAATCCGAAACGTCAATCTAGAAACAAACACAGTTGAATCCAAAAGCTTGCTCTATTGGATAAATAATTTGTTAGCAATGGCAATTAACCTACTCCAATCGATGGAAGAATACATAATCAACCATGTTTTTCAAGAGATAAATGTGTGCAGGTGAATTTTCTTGCCAACCTCGCAATTGATGGAAATGAAGAACTGATGGTGTACACGATGGTAGAGACATGGCCTATGTTGAAAAGACTCCTCAAAACTCCAAAAGGAAAGGTCATTCTTAAGAAGTGTGGCCAAGTTTAAAATATATTGTTAGTCGATTGTCATTAGTTGCTTGATTTGAAATATGCATTTATTTTTTCTTACTCCTCAAATGTGTTAAATTGAGCTTGTGGGTTATGAACCCCTCTTGCACATCCATGGCAATGATGATGCTATCCCAGCCATTAGTTTTAAGGCAATGGATCCTCATGTTGGTTATCGTTGGTTTAACAATATGGGCACTCTGATTAGACTAGTTTGTGGGTTGTGACAAATTTCTTTTAGATTGGGTTAAATTCCTAAGCAAACGCTGAGATGTGTGTTCAAAAAACATAATGGTTGGTTGTTGTTTGTTGTTTAGTGAATTTTAGGTGATGAATTTATGAAATCCGATGACAAATACAAGAAGTAATTCAAATATTTCCTCCATGTTTGTAGTTTTTTTACCGGGCATTGGGGAATCCAAAGAGTTATAAGACTTATGGCCTTGTCTTTGGTTCACTGGTGCTTCCTTGGTGGTTTGGAGGGTATTTTGGAGGCTATAGATTATGAAAGGGGCATTCCTTGCCCTAAAGACTTTCTCCTCTCACAAACTAGGGACTCTTTGGTGCTATGGATGCCTTCTATTTCCACCACCCTTCCACTTTTTGAGGCTTGTAGGTGAAGGAAAGCTTCAAAGGGATTAGATTTTCTAAAGTAGGAGATGGGGATTGTAGCCATTAAGGTGGTTCTTGGCTTAATTGTCTCATTTCAAATAGCTTAAAGGATGATGTTGTTGATCAAGTTTCTTGAAATTTGTTGTGTTTATTCTAGTTTAAAGCTAGTTTATTAGGGTAGTTCTAGTGGTTTTTTAGCCCTGAACTAATATAGCCTAATTATATAAAAAAATATTTTTTTATTATAAATATAAATGGGAGCAACCCTCATGATTGTAATTTACCTATAAAAAATAAAATAAAATATATATTTCTTAAAATTATAGATAAAATTGATCTCATATATTAATATATACATACATACATGTGTGTGTACATATGCATATACATACATATACATGTTTATACATATATGTATATGTATTTGAATGCACACACACACGTGCACACACATTCTAAATTTGAACGGACATATTTCGTACCTACAATAAAACAAACAGTATTTAAACCATTACAGCAAGTTTTTAACATTAAAACAAAAAGTTTGCAGGCTTAAACTGATGCAAAAGACAATAACTAGGGTTTCCATGAGTTGGAAGCTATACATTTGATCCACGCAAACATACACACGATCCACGCCAGCAAGTCTTTAACATTATTGCAGGCTTCAACTGATGCAAAAGACAATAACTAGATTTTTCATGAATTGGAAGCTATGCATTTGATCCACGCAAACATACACCTTCAATACATCCATATTCACGTGTACCAAACAAACCTAATTTGTTCTCTTCCAGCTCATCCAGACACATTTTTGTCATTTAAATTATTCATCATCAGGGTTTGCACTGCAGACAGACCTAAATTCTTTCATGAAACGTTACCAGAATCTTTGTCTTTAGAGGGGAGTCACGAAACGCCTATTTGCTTACGCTACGCAAACAACAGTTTGCGTAGCGTGAGCAAATGTAGATTGTTTGCTGTACATGACCAAATGTAGATTGTTTCCCGCCGTGATTCAGTACAAGATCTGCATCTGCCGTTGTACTTTCTCATTTTTGGATCGAATCAGGCCAAGTAAGCACATTTACATCCACATTTCAAATTCTATTACCAAAACTTGAACAAAAATGCTAATAATTTCAGATGAAACCCTAAAAGTTCATCTGATATTCACCAGTCGGCATTTCGTGTCGGCATCCATTAAATGAGCGCGAAGTGTCATATTTGTGAGGCGCAAATTCATTCCAGTACTGGTCCACGCGGCTTTTTTCGTGTCGCCGTTCATTAAATGAGCGCATATTTTCATATTTGTGCGGCGCAGATTCATTCTGGAGAGCTTAGGGTTCCTGTACACCGTCCCGTACAATATTGTTCGGTCATTTTTTGCTCGTTCTTTGTCGGCCAAGAAAGAGAAGGCAAATCCAACAAAAAGTTGAACAGGTAGATCTCTCTACTGTTCAACAATCTATAAGTCAAATATTCACACGAGAGCGCACAGGGTATCCATTCTTTGTAGGGTACATTATTGATTTGAAATATTGATCTGGAAAAATTATTACAGTTATAGATAAAAATATATATTTTTAAATAGAATTTATTCTTCTATTTATCATAGAATAAGTCTAAAATCTTTTCATTTTATGAATGATTTTTAAAATCATTCAATTTTTAAAACTGAATAATTTGTACAATAGATATACATAGATTTTTGAATTTGACTGTGTAATATTTTTTAATTTCAACATTTCTAATCATATTCAATAATCCTATCTAATAAAAAATAAAATATAAAAATTATTTTAAAAAACAAAACCAGAATATACTTTAAATAAAATTAGCAGAATAAATAACCTTAAAATTCTGAGGTGACTCCTAAATCAAATCTTGAAAATAAAAAATAAAAAAATCTAAAAGCTGAGGCATCATCCGTTATTTTCGTGAATGAAATACACGTGTGGGAGGCTTACAAGGCATAAACGCGTAATGTATTAATTCGTTTCCCAAGTCAATATAAATTTGACCACCATAATGTTTTTATTACTAGCTGGTGTACTATATATTAATTTTGTAGAATTTTGATTATTACCATTGTTGTACCAGGGGACAAAGGTTTTTTTCTTTCAAAATTAGTACTATATGTGTTATTATTAGTTGGACACGTGCATTTCATGAGAAAAAGCTACTTTTCCTGGTGGAAGCTAATTAAAACAAAGGTACAACAAATTTTAAGAGGTTGGATTAAATAATAACCATCTTACATGTTTCTTCATTTTTGTTTCTTTTTTAATGTATTATTTTTTTATTTATTTTTTAATATTGAATAAAACAATTTAAATTAATGTACTTTATTTTATCCAAGTCATTTATAGAAATTTTAAATTTTAAGTTTATTAATCTTACTTTCATTTAATTATTCTTGTATTGATTAGAAGTACAAAATATTTTACTCGTACTCTTGACATAATATGTAAGTACACTCCAATTTATGTGAAACATCTAATGTCTATAGAATGAACACATTTTGCACATATCAACACTTGAAAGATTTTTCTAGTGATTTCACCTATCCAATCTTTTAGAGCATACTTTTGATTTATTAGTTTCTTCAATTATTATGAAACATTGAAAATTAACTCCTTGTGCATTTATTCTAGATGTTCTAGATGTGTAGTTCCTTGTAACTTACCCTCTTATGCATCGACTCAACATAAGCTCATCTCCTTCTACAAGCTTCCTTTGTATAGAAACCTAGAATTCACCACATTGTTAATTAAATCCATCATCATCCTAGACAACTAACTACATCATTCCAACCTATCAATTATATTGTCTTTTGTCAATCAACCAATTCTATTGTTTCCCATCATCTCATCATACCACTTATTCATCCACTTCATCATGTTAATATCCCTTATCAATTAATTGATTAGTCATTATTACTTAGGTATCTCCTAATTAATCCATGCAAATATATCTAATTTAAATAAATAAATATTCTTAATTATGCTCACCCACATTTTACTCAAGTTTCATCTTTCACTCATCAATCAAATTAGTTAACTAATTAGTTCATCAAATTAACTCTCAATCAAGTCAATTGGTTAATCAAATATGCTAGTTAACTCGTTAGTTAAGTTATCAATCAATTGAGTTAACTAGTCAATCAAACTATTTAGCTCTAAATCAAACCTCTAATCCTCAAGATTGATTAATCAATCTTGACCATTCATAGTTTCACCTAAAATTCTATAAATCCACCATTCCTTCTAGGAATTAAGGGAGCTCTTTGAATAATCTATGATTTTTTTATGAATATTTGAATCATGTTATCATTATGTTGTCAAAAAGCTTGCACAATAGTTGAGTGTACAAAATCCTTCATTGAAGCACGAGTAAATATGAACCAATGATCCTTATGAGGTTTGTGTGTGTTTAGAATAAGGAAATTTTTCTTAATTTTTTTAATTTTGTTCTAAATTCACTACATTAATTCTAGCACACCTGATGGGACCTACTCCTTTTCACCATTATTTCTAAAATTTGATATTTTTATTCTTATCTAATGATGTTTTTACACTAATCGATGGCAATTTATTTTCAATCTTCTACTATAAATCTATTATGTGGGATTTAAAAGTGTTTTCCTACATATTGGCCCTTTCATATTGATTACTTTTTGTTTCTTTTTATAAATGTTTATTTTGAGTGGGTAGCAAGTTTGTTTGGACTATCATGGGTGAAAGTGGATTGTTTATTTCACTTTTGCCTCTAATGACATAAAAAAAATATACTAGTTGAAACCATGCCATTATTTCTCAATTGATTAAATATTGCATCATCATGAATTCTTTTAGCCTTATTAGTAGGTGTGGAGCACTAGACCCCCTATTATCTTTGATCAAGTAAAAGATAAGTAAAAATAAAAAATCACAACACCACTAGAAAAATTGTATTTATGTGTGAATAGGTTTCAATGGTTTATTATTTTTCTATTGCTTTTTATTCATTTAGTTATTGGTTTGATTGAATGACATAGTGTACATGCCCAAGAGGCATACATAGAAAATCCCAATTTTGTATATAATACAACAAATAACTTCAAGAAAAAATTGTATATTTACTTGGACTGTGGTTCATCACTACAATTGCATTTGGCCTATTAGTGTGAACATGAGTTTTTTCTATCTGGATTACCCTTTGTAATTTGAACAAGGAACATTATCTAACCAGTTCCTAGTTAGGTCCTTTTCACACATGCTCACATGTTAAGTTTTCTTTGTGAGCTAGGAATCTTTCTAGAACTCTTATTTGTCATGTGATATTATCTTATCTTATCCCCTAGTCATCACATGACATAGGATTAAGAAAATTGTCATCTTCCTAGTTTGTCCTACCTCTCAACCTTGCCTATATAAGCAAGGTCTCAAATGTACATTTTGTACTATATTGTGTAACATTGAGTATTGCATTACATTTTTTGCATCACATTATTGATCACATTTGATCTAATATATTTTACATCCACTATTGCAATTTTTTCTCTTCATTTTCCCTCTTGTATAAGGTTATTTTGGTTTTGCAAATGATCTTGGGAGCTTGAGTCCTTGAGTGACTCTAACATGTTCATTTATATCATCTTTTGAACTTTTACAATTTGTTGCTCAATGAACTTGTTGATATTTATGGAATTAAGAGGAAGTTAGCATTTAAGTTCATAGAATTATACGATCTAGATAAGTAGAACCTACCAATTGAGTCCAAAATAATATCTCACATATGGTCATTGTATCCCTTAAATAACTACCTCCACATGCTTCTGGTCCTTGCAAAATATGTACTTGACTATTATTAATTAAAATCAAGGGGACACATGTGATGATGATGATGATCATAGTTATTTATCTTCACTAAAGGAAACCTAGATCAACATGTATGCTCTTAGAAAAATCATAGTTCTTTGAGATATTATTATGCTCAATTGATAAGATTTAGAGGAACACATGTCAATGAGGAGATTCTTAGCTACATAAATAAAGGAGAGTCTAGTTTAGAAAATTGATATTCATCTAGTTCTTTGGGAAAACATGAACCATCACACCAGTGAACTCATGACTTGGAATTAGAGGAATAATTATTCCTATTGAATTCTCAATACGAGATATATCATGCATTATAACTTCATAAATCTTATGCAAAAGGACTTGTATAGTCACAAACTTGTTGCATAGTTGCAATGCTTTATCTTGTCCAAGGTAAATTTCATTCTCATATTGAATCTTTTGTCGCATCGAATAATTTCCTCATCAAAACAAGATGTGTTGTTCCATTTATTAACTATTAGCAATTAATTCCCAAGGACAAAAATCTTTACAAATTATAGCATTTATCTTTAGTACAAATTTTATTTCACACTAAAAGGGAGATGTAGCTTTTCTAATATTTGAGACTTTTATAGCCAATGACACAAGCTAATTTAATGTGTTTCCTATAACAATCTTTTCTTAAATCCTCATTATCTATCCTTGCAATTTTCAACACATCATATATCCATAATGAGATGTCAAAATTCCCCTTTTCTTAGAAAATTTATTGTGTTTCTATTAATTTAATTTCAACTAATGATATATTTTTTACTTTATTTAGAATAGACATTATAACTTTTGTCAACAATTGTACATGGCCTAAATCATTGCCACTAATCCTATTTAAACATGTTAAAATTATTCACTGAAGACTTCAATTTTAGAACTACTAATGCTCAATTTATAACATGCTAATTTGTAATGAAATAACTTGCATAAGAGAAGAATATAGTATGATATATGTTACAAATACTTTATAATAATAAAGAATAACAATCCACTTCGAGGGGGGAAACCTTCAAATATCTCCAATGAGAACATAATTCAATATATGATGATAATAAACTTACCACTAGATCCTATATACCTAATTATGCCATGGCTGCCACCTGGGCCTACTTAGATAATTAGTTGTAACTCCTCTAGGACAAGTTAACTACATATATAAGACTCTAAAAATGATTATATAACTTAATTAAGAGTTAAGGTAGCCAAAAATTGACTACTCATAACCCTAAGAACATATAGAATTAAGGGTGTAACATGACCCCCTCTTTAGAGAAGCGTTATCCTTAACGTTGATCATAATTGGATGCTTTTGCATATAATCCTCATTTTCACAAGTAGCTTCTTTGATGGGTGAGTTCTTCAATTTTATCAAATACTCAATGATTTCCATTATCCCCAACCTCTTGGTGCATGTTTAAAGAATTTCCTCAAAATCTAAAATAATTCTTCCCTCCTCATCAAGCTATAGTAACTTAGTTTAGGCTACAACATTTTTCCTAATAATCTTCTTCAAACATGAAAAATGGAAAATTGGATGAATCTTTGTTGACATAGGTAACTCTAATTTATATGCTACACTGTTAGTCTTTTACAATACTTTATAAGGACCACAATTTACTTGGGTGCAAACTTGTTATCTTTATTTTGTTATTTGATCTATACATGTCATTCACTTCTTGTAAGAAAAGAATATATGGTTTCCACTTGACAATTTAGCATCCTTGACCTAAAATTTGCGGTGAGGGAGAGACAACCCTTTGACATTCCAAGATAGTGTTTTGAACTTCATGACTAATCAAGGTTAGTGGGGTCCTCCACTTGCAGTAGAACATCAAAATGATTAGCAAGCATAATAGATTGACTAGAATGCTCATTTTCCTTCATTGTTAGAATAGGATACCTTGATCTATGTCTAGCAAGTGGTGACAAGGAATCATGTCACTAAAGAGGAGATTGAGACCTCTGTCTCCTAGAATACAAAGATGATTCCTTGTCCACACTAGCATTAGGCGGAGATGAGGAAATGTTACAGATTTGTAAAGGGACCTATCCAGATGGAGGTTCAAAAGACTTAGAGGGTTCTTTCCTTTTTCTAACCATTCTCCAACCATTTGTTATAATAGTGTATTTGTAAATAGGTGTGCTCTCATTCTTTTTATTACCCTCTAAAATGATATTAGCTTGTTGTTTTAATTGAGGGACTATATTAGGAAACTTAGTTTGAGTATTTTTCAATGGCTATGTATTTGGTGCCACTATTATGTTAGCTTGGAAGTATCTTTTTTCCTAAGAGGAAAAATATCTAATTAAATGTCCCTCTTATCTGTAGAAAAAGAAAGCATTTAGCTTGTTTAAATAGACTACTGGCTGAAGCATTTCAAACCCTAGCCCAATCAGTTTGATATTCTCAAGTAATTGAAACTGTTTAAATCTATTTCCACACAATCCATTGGATGCACCCTTAGGTTGGAAAATTTATGTAAGTTATTTTTACACTAGAGCACCCTCCCTAATTGTGAAACAATCTCCCATAAGAAAGGCCTAAAAGCAAGGTTTAAGAATGGAAGTTTGATCCACATGGGATACTTGGACTTAGAGGGGCCCTCCAAATGAAAATCCAAAGTCCAGGCTTGCAAATAAAAAATATGTCCACAAAAAACCCACGTCCCATATTGGAGGATGGCTTGTGCATGATCTGCAGATTTGAATATGCAAGATACATACCCTTTCTCCAAACCTCTTAATGCTTCAATTTCCTAGCCCCTACTCTCCCATTTTATTCTAGCCCATTTATAGAAATCATTTTTAGAAGGAATGCCTCTGAGAAAAAACAAAATCATTGATCTATTCTGACATTCAACAATAATTTTCACCACATCATCAAGAAGTAAGCATTCTAAAGTCTTACCAGCATCATCAATCACTTGTTCCTAAATTTCTTTGTCACCAAGGTTTTCTGCTCCACCTTTATCTACATCAACAACGTTATCCCTTGTTCCTCTTGTTAAAATCATGCTATTTCCAGAGTCTCCTTCTATAGGGGTTTCATTTTGCTAGGGCCACACCCAACTTATCCATATGCTCACCCCCAACCTTACGTGCCTTAGCCTTCAATCACATTGGGAAAGAAAGTTTATTTTGAATTCGTTGGAAGAGAACATAGACACAAGGAGCTAAAAGTTATGATCTTTACAATTATTACTCAGAAAAGTTATGATATAGAAAATTTGAGTAAAAGAATATTTATATATAATATCTTTTTAATTATAAAAATAAAATGAAATACACATATTTGATTACTTATATATAGCTGCCCATACCAATTTCTTTAAATATCAAAGATATACATCTAACAACAAATTAAAAATGGTATGCTTACCGTTTTTGGATCATCTTCAACATTCTTCTTTAGGCATTCACTTTTGGTAGATGAGCTACTTCCTTCTAGGGGGATTCATTGTCTCATATTTTCTCTCTTATGGGGGGATCTTGATTGTACTTATGTGATTGAAGCAACACTTGGGGTGACATATTAAGTCCTACATTTCTTTTGTTACATGTGCACTTTCATTTCTCTTATCTCTCTTTTGGAGAGGATTTTTCTATGAGGTTTTCTCCTTTTCTCCTGTTATGAGAGATTTTAGTTGCTTATTAATGGGTACCTCATCAATCCTTGTAAATGAGACCCATTCTACATCCATCATTGCATCCTTTATCAATTATTTAGTTTCTCCCTAATTTAATCTTAATGGGGGTGTTGGAGAAAATAGGTCATCACTTGATAATTAATTGATCATTAATTAATTATTAGACACCTTTTTACTTCAATTACTTAAGATAAACTTAGGAGTTGATTTTTATTAGATTGAGCTATATTTAACACATATTGTCTCATTACATTAGATAATGATACTTGTCTCAATCTAATCAAACCCTAATCTAGGGATTTATTTTTTTGATTTTTTAAGCACTCACCTTTCATTGTAATCATTAATTCAGGTTATTTAATCAGTACAATTTCTCAAGTTGTTGAGCAAATCATTTTTCTTTGATCTCTCTTTTGTGATAGGATAATTGCTTGCAGGCGACTCGTGGGAGTTGTGGGGTTCAATTATCAACTCCAACACTATCTTTTTTAGGGAACATACCTCCCTCCCTCCTCATCATCACTCCCATCCTACCAATTATTGAAACATCTTGTCATTAGTCCCCATATATCTTCTAAAACCACTATATTTATTATTCTTTGACACAACATTGCTTCATCTAATCACAATGTCATCACAAATTGGGGAAAAATGTAGACACCTAAAATTCTACACCTAACCACATTTGATTTGGTCCCTTCTAGCATTAATTAAAAAGGTCAATTATTCAATTAACCTTCTCAATTATCTTCCAATCATTAATTAAATAAATATCAATAATTTATTTAATTAATTAATCCTATATCCCCCTTTCCACTATAGTTCACCCTTAATTAAATAAATTCACATTTAATTAATTAAGTTCACCATTCACATTCTTATCCTCCAAGAATTAAATAAACACATCCTATTTATTTTAATTCTCCCAAAAAATTCCCTCAAATGATTAGTTGACTAAAATTAATTAATTGATTTATTAATTTTCTAGAAAAAGTAAAATCATGATTAATCAGATCAATCACCTCTAAAAATTATCTCATCAAATCATAGTCATTCATTTATCCTACAAAATATACACCCTCCATATTACAAATGTAACTCTTACACTCGTGTGAGGTCCCTTACAATTCAAATCACACATCCATGTGTGATCTCTCACACATGTGTAAGAGCAAAGACATGTCAAATCACACATCCTCATAGTCCTTACACATATATGAGAACTTTCAATATCCACCCTTTTTTTAAATCAAAATAATATTTTCCATCTAAATATCTTTAATCCTTGCCCTCTCCAATTGCACCAATCATAAGGTACCACTTGGAGGATCCATGATCCTCATCTCTCCAATTTTCTCAGTCATCCTTAGCCATTGATCCCTTAGATCAATCTAAATCATTGACCAATCATCCCCTTAAATTACAAATCGAACCATCTAATGTAGAGGATAAACAAGATACAAGTACAATGTTGTTTCAAATTCTAATGACTCTTCTTTGAGTGTCTCAACCCTACTTTGAAAGTCTACCTACAAGGATTTCTACAAGCCTTCACACTAGGCTCAAACCCTCAAGAAAGAATCAACACTTGCTCTAATGCCTACTCGGGATTATCAAACCTTCAAGGAACTCTAGAGGATCTGACCAAACCCTCACTTGGCTATGGTGATCTCAAGAGATGAGTTTTTCACTAAACCCTCAAAGACACCTAGGGTTTTGATAGTTTTAAGGGCAGAAAACATACTCAGACCTGCACAATTCACTCATACGATTGAATTAGGAATTCTCATTTTTTGGGAACCTAGGTAGAAACCTAAAGAATAACTTCACCAAGTTTCATCAAATTTTAATGGTCAGAACAAAAGATATGAATTTATTTCACTCATTAGAAACCCTAGTTCAACAACATGGCTATTAGGAGTAATGTTGTTATATGTTGCTCAAAACTTCATGAAATTTAATGAAACAAAAATCATTTGAACTTGAAAATAGAGCACTATCAAACCATCCACTCTCAGGCGTGAATCTATTCTGTACGGGGTCATATAAGGTTGTTTACAGTTTAAAATTATAGAAAATTATCAAAAAAGAAAAAGAAAAAATAGGATATTTTCACCAAACATTGCTCCCACAACTTCTTGGAGCATTATTCTCATTCATTCCATGTCCATCCAAACCAATAATAGTTACAATTTGAATATGAGTGTCTTTTTCATCAAAAACCCAAAAACCTAATGTATTTTTTGTCATAAACTTGCAAAAAATGCACTTTTTACCACTTAGAACTAAAAAAAAAGATGAACAACGACCCTACATGGTCTTACATGGTCTTTCAAGATCTTATTGGACTCATCAAACAAAAATATTAGGTTGAGGAACAAACCCCAACCTTCTACAAGCCAAAAATCACTTAGAAAATTCAAATTTGCATTTTGGCGAGAAAAGAAAAATTTGAATTTCTAGGCCTACTTAACGAACCTAAACCATTGGACATAACCTCAATGGATCCCCTAATACCTACCTTAACACAAATAAGACTCCTAACATCAAAATGAACATAAAATAAGCCAAAGTGATGCTCCTGCATCACCATCGCCCAAGCTAAATGAGGGGGGTCTCATGAAAGAAAAGTCATGTTGCTAGTTTATAGAGAAACCCACATATCAATCACATATCTTGAGCACAACCACACATATCCTTGTGTGTGCAATAAGAAGTGTTGAGAGGTTTCATGCAAGGCTTCTCAACTTGGGTGCACTACCTCGTATGTTCAATTGAAGGTGCATTTGGAAGCAAGATAAAGGTTCAACTTTTTGTATTTGAGTCTTATTTTCATACCTTGTTTTCTCTTGTTCACAATAACATTCATACAAAGGAACCAACATTTTAAATAAAAAATATGTCTTGACCAAGGTCAAGAATTCATGCATTTGCATCTTAATATCTAAATAAGGTGTTAGGTTATAACACACCAAAGTATTATTGTAGTACAACTAAAATCATGGTAATAAAGTAAGGCGTGAGAGCATATCTCACCACCTCACCCTAAAAAATTAGTTGAATATAATTGCAACTGACAACAAATTAAGATGTGAGGCATGTTTGATTTCAACTTAGTATCAGTACAATATAACTACATCATGATATCAAGTGAAGACATATGGGCACATCTTTCCACATCACACTAAAAAAACTAGTGCAATACAATTATAACATAACAAATTGTAGTGCCAAGGCACCTCTCATCACATCACACTAATTATCACATGATATAGTTGCATCATGATATCAAAATAAAATTTGCGGTAGTCTGACCACATCACACTAAGAATCAATGCAATACAATTATAACCAATAAGATATAGAGCACAACTCATGAGCTACACCAATGTTTGGTTAATGCGATCATCTCATACATTCCTCAATAAATAGTAATTAAGATTTAGAATCTAATACTATTAATATAATATAAAAGATTACAACTTAATTTAACTATTTTAACTAAAGAATTATTATTGAACCCTAACTAAATTCTCTAAAATAAAGTTAAAACAAATAGCTTCCCTCCTACTCTATTTTTTTAAAAAACTTTTTTTAACATAAAGTTGTTAGTTATTAGCCCAAAAAAACATAAAATTGTTAGTGTTTAGAATACTCTTTACTATTATTAAATTCTAATTCAAATATTTTTATTAATCTATAATTTATATCTTTATATACTTATCAATAGTTTACCTATTTCAAATTCAAATAAAATATAGCAAAATTCCTTAAAAAATATTATTATTATTATTCTAATTTTATTTTTAAATGATAGGTAGGCATCCACTCACAAGAATAAATTAATAAGTATTCAAATCAACCCTCTTAAAATGGCACATCATAATGTGTAATGAAAATAATTGAAACTCTTAAAAATGATTTTAAATAATTCAATTATATGTTTTTTAAACACAAACTCCATATAGAATATATTCAAAACACGTTTCTTAGGGGGATGTCATCTAACTCTAATTTTCGTCTCCTATCGTTGTTTACCTCTTCACATTTCAGTCACGCATTTCGTTTTTGAGTTATACTAAGAATTATAATATTTATTCAGCTACGTTTCCCAATTCCGATTGCCTTTTTTATTTTTATTTATTTTTAAAAATGAGAGAATGGGTAATTTTAAATAGGTTTGATGTTAATCATGTTGTGGTATATGGTATTTTGTGATTTATTAGTCCCTGGTTTATAGGCGGGGAACTAATGTTATCGCCTCAATCTTGCATATTAAAATTGATTTTCGGAATCGTGTCTGAAATTTTTTTAAATAGCTTTGCTGATGTTGTGGGAAATATTTATTAAAGGCTAATTATCGATGTTTTTTTTGCAATTTTTTCATTGGTTGGTGGTATTTTCCTCGTGGTTTTGTCATTTAAAAAAAAAAACAATAATAATTGTTGTAGGGAGCTTTGCTATTGGAAATATTTCATGAGTTTGTTGGTATAGTGGTGTCTTCGCATTAACTCTTTGTGGGGACACATAGTGTGTTAAGCAGTACATTTGCATTTACTATTTGCGAGTTCTCATTTATTGTGAGTAGACTGTTGTGCAACCATCATTAGTGGTTTATGGTGTGAAGTTTTAAGTAAGTCGAGCAAAGTATTATTTGTGTTGTTTGTTAATTTGGTTAGGTTGTTTCATGAGGTTGAAATTTGTGTCTGTTTAGAGGGTTTGCATCTACGACACATTGGGAGTGACAAAGGTGGCGCTTGTAAGTTTTTGTATCTTCTATATTTTATTTTTTGGGTTGTCTAATGTCCACCCTTTTGGAATTGAAAAATGAAGCATTTGTAAGTTCCTATATCTTTTACAGTGTCATTTTATAGTTTTTTGAATGTCTGCATTTTATGGGTTAATGGCTACTGTTTGCATGCATGCATTGCAACTGCACTTGAATTTATTAAATTGCAATGAAAATTAGGTGTAAGTAATTGGAAAATGTTTGGGTATAAAATCATTAAATCTATGTCTATTGAAAGGGTTTAAGTCTATTGTATGGGGAGTGAAAAACGAGTCATTTGTAAGTTGGTATGTCTTTTACAGTGTCATTTTATAGTGTTTTACATCTTTTCATTTTATGGGTTAATGTCTATTGTTTGTTGTTGTTTGCATTTTGGGTGTTAATGTCTATTCTTTGCTATGCTTGACTGCTTTTATGGGTTAATGTATGTTGTTTAGTTAAATACTTAACACCATAATTTATTATTGTCAATTCCTCTGCTAGCCGTGATTAAGAATGGAAGTACCTAACTACACTTTAATCTATTTGATGAAAATGAGAATTGTTCGTATTTGAAATATTTCTTGGGTTTGAAGTTTTAAGCTTGTTGACGAAAGTATTATTTGGGTTGTTTTTTCATTTGGTCAAGTTGTTTGTGTCAGCGTATTTATGGGTTAGTTTTCCTTGTTGAGTTAAAGACTTAACATGATAGTGTGTTGGTCATGATTAAGAATGGAAGTAATATTTTCTCTACACGCATGCATTGACACATACGAATAAGAATCGATGATATATAATCATAAAAATGAAATAATGGGAATAAGAAAATCAAATAGAGATTCTTGAAATAAAGTTTGTATGGTAATTGCATAATGAGGTAAATCTTAAATTTGTTAAGCTATTGAGAAATAAATATTTATAGAAACTTCATTGAAGGGTTTTAAACTTGATAATACCATCAAGTAATTATTTTCAACTAGAGACACTTCAAGTAGAATACCAACTTTTAAAGGAAGCATTTTACCTTCTCCTTGCTTATTAGTGATTACTCCTATACAACTACAAAAATAAAATCAAGTAAAGCCTCGTTTTTAGAATATTTTTGCTTGCATGCTTGATCTGATCTAATGGTACACTATAACAATTATACATTATCTTTTAAGTGTACATAGACCTAGTTATAGTTGGGTTGACACTTAGAGTTGGAGTAGAAGTAGTTGCTTGCAACCTCTCGGTTTTGTCTAGCTTTAGTTGTTGTGTTGAATTATAAGCCTCCTTCGTGGTTATCTAACATTGTTATCACAGTTTGAGATACAGATTTGCATATAAGTGTTTGTGTAGTGCCTTGCTAGGTATTAATTCAAATCGTACTAATATGCACCTTTAGGAGGATATGTGTACCTAAACAAATATTGCCAAGATTTTTTTTAGCTAAGATTGTGAACATTAATGTATATGGCGGTGGATGAAAATCATGCCCCTGCATTAATTTGTGCATGTTCTTAGAACAAATGTGGATGTGATGGTCAAAATTAAAGAATGAATGAAAACAAAAATAAAATGAACAAAGAAATGATCAATACATCAAGCGATGTGTATCGTTCAATGACAAATTCAATTCAAGCTATAAGTTGAAAAGATGGTCAAAAGAAAAAATATTCTGCCATATTAGTTAAACATTATGATTTTTTGTAAAATTTTGAAAGCTTTCCATATGATGACCACGAATACATTATCACTAAAATTTGTTCACGTACTGTTGACCTCAAGGAAAATCCATTGAACAGTTTGAGAAAATATTTGATTTAAACAGAATGTACGTCGTCAGAGCAATCTCCAGCTAAAAATTCTTTACTTAACCCTTGACTACAAATCATGTCACACAATTTTCTTCACTTAATCCCTGAGAACAAATCTTTTCAATCCTCAAGTACGTCAATTTTATGTCAATTTTCATGTTGTTTAGCTTTCATTTCTTAGGTTTTATGTGACTGTGAATATTGGTAATGATCTTTGATGAAAGAGTTAGCATCACAAGAATTCTGGATAGAAACTAAAAGGGATGCAACCAATATCAGTAAATATAATCTGTTGGAACTTAAGTTGTGGCTCTATTCCTTGAGTTATTCTAATGTGGAAAATAAAAACCCTTATCCTAGTTTTCAAATAAGTGTACCCCACTTTGCTCACCTTTATTTGCAAATGAATGTTGTTTGCCTTATTATGTTGATATATCCACAAAATAGGCCCATGTGATAATAGGTTGACGATAGCAACTATTAGCAGATTGCTTCATAGTAGAAATTTTCTTTAGGTAGCTTCCAAAATGTTGCCTAACCTCAAAATGAGTAGGATTGGTCTCACAGGAAGTTTCTTGTGTCCAAAATTCAGTGTACTTATATTTTTAAATTAGAGTCAACAAAAATCCAAGTTGGTTCTAATGAGTGTCATTCCAATATAACATAAATTTGGTAAGAATTGGTGAGCTGCTCAAAGATACAAGTGTCTCATTCATTTATATCTTTATGGTGTGAAATTCATTAGTATTGATTTCTCTGCTAGCCATGACTAAGAATTGAAGTAATTGTTTATGTGCATGTATGAATGTTCCTTGCACTTGAACCTATTTCCTGAAAATGAGAATTGTTCGTATTTGAAATATTTCATGTGTTCTAAGTTTTATGTCTATCTATTATTTGTGTTGTTTTTTCATTCTCTAAATTATTTAATTATTGTAATGAACCTTTCCATTGCAAGTATTCCATGAGTTTTTTGCTATAGTCATGTCTTGGCGCTGACTATTCCTAGTGATGCGAGTTGTTTTGACCAATGCATTTGCATTTACTATTTGTGAATTTCCATTTATTGTGAGTAGACTAAAGTGTAGGAATCTTTGGTGGCTTGTGGTGTGAAGTTTAAAGATTGCCAACCAAAGTATTATTTGCATTGTTCATTCATTTGCTCAGATTAGATGCATAATGCACATGCATGAAAACATTCATGGTAAATCAGATATATCTTGAATAGATAGGCATCCTTCAATGTCTATCACTCTTTCATGAATAAACAAGTAGTGTGGATTGAAAAAATACAAATCCATGTGCAGACTGTCAAAAGCCAACGAGGAAATCGCAAAAACATATATATATATATATATATATATATATATATTTGTATATGTGCATGCATATATGTGTGTGTGTGTGTGTGTGTGTGTGTGTGTGTGTGTGTATGTTTGTATGTGTGTTTTGCATTTTTCATATATCTAGGTCTGATTCTCATTTATTAAGAATAAATTCAAGTGTAGTTGCCATTAATGGATTATGGTGTTGAGATTTGAGTCTCTCAAACAAAGGATTATTTATGCTGTTCAGTACATACACATACATATATATATATGTGTGTGTGTGTGTATGAGTATATATACATATGTATATATGTATTTATATTTATATATGCATATATATATTAATGTGTGTGCATGTATATGTGTGTGTATGCATACATGTATATGTATGTATGTATTTGTGTTAATATATATGTATGTGTTTATATATGTATGGATGTGTGTATATATATATATGTATATACAAATATACACACACACAAACATATATATACTATGGTTGAGCCCATTGATAATAAATCAAGACAAGGCAGTAACGAATAGTAAACGTCCTTGCAAGAACAAGAGGCATTGGCAAAAACAGGTAGCAACAAAGCATTATGAGTTGATGAAATGAGTTCGATAGATTCAAATGCAACTGGCATGCATGGGTGAAGAGAAAGATTTTGTTGCATTTGTAATAGTGGGCATCATAGAAGTTAACCTTAATGAATATTGGCGTTAAGCCTTTAATTCAACAACAGGGTGTGACTCATAGAAACATTCAAGAAGAGGGGGGAATAGACATTAAGGCGTCAAATGTAGAGAGCAAGAAACAATAGCGATGCAGAGCATCGAGGGAGAACATTAACCAACAACAAATCAATCAACTTTGGACAATCCTTTAACTTTGAAAATCCCAACTTGGTACTTTCTCATGGTTTCATCAACTTTGCTTGTAGCATTCCAAACAATGAAAATTCAACATAACTTTAAAAAGAAATTGAAAACCCACAAAAAAATTACTTTTCTAGATACCCTTTTCTAAGATTTAGAACATATCAAATGTTTAGGGGTGGTTTCTTTGTAACAAACCCTTCAAATACTTGTTGCTACGTTTGACAATAGGTTTAAAAGAGCATAAATTCACTATAATTTGATCATAAATTTCAGAAAATAACTCCTACCCACAAAAAAAAACCAATTTTAGATACCCATTACGCCCTTTTGAAACATATTTTAAAATCTCCTAGGGTTTCTTTGGAAAAAGACTCTCAAATCTCTACTGCTACGTTTGCACAAAGGCCTAATTAAGCTTATTTCACTAAGGGTATATTGGTTCTATGAATCCCAAGCCTCAAATCACTTCACCAACAAATTTAACATGTCTAATATGGTCTAAAAAAACTCTCCAAATCAATTTCCAACTTTTTCCAATGACCTTTCATCAAACCCTAACCCCTAGCCATCAATTTAATCCAAAAAACCATGAAATTTCAACTAGGGCAACACCAAAAAGTCATCAAACCCTATTCCTTGCTCTTAAAACCTACATTAAAATTAATCCATACCTAAATTCACCCATTCCACCAATTTTCAAATAATTCTACCCGTGGAATGGGTCAACAATACATTTTTTTCACCCTCAAACCCTCAAAACAAGGTTTTCAGACCATCCACACTAAAATGCTTATAAAATTCTTCAAACTCTATGAAATTCAACCAAATCAAACCCAAAATGAAGTTAATTCTTTCCTCCACCAAGTTCAATTCCTTTTTAAAACATAATTTCTCAATACGGGCTCGTACACACACCTATAATAGCAAATTTGCACATAATTTATAGAGAAAAATAGAGAAATCTTATTGTTTAAACTTCAAAAACAAATCTCCAAACTTGCCTCGAGGTTTACAAGAATATTTAAGTGTTTCCAACCCCAAACCAATGGCTACAACTAACTTTTGAATTCCTTGACTGTTCAACTCCCAATACAAGACAAAAATGCAAAATTGTATTGCACTCTTTTGCAACTTTTGCAACAACATAACAACTTTATCTAGAACCAACTCAAAATGAATCAAGACAATGAAAATGGTCTATTATGACCTTATTAAATGACATTTAGACTCAACACACCAAAAACTTAACCTAAGACCATATTTACATAAGTTGATATGGTGCCCTTGCACCAAATAGGCAAGGAGTCATAAAATGCAGAGATGTAAAAAATGTATAAAACAACACTGTAAAGGATAGAGAAACTTACAAGAACTTTCTTCTTTTCTTCAAGCTCAATAGACACCAATCCTATTAATAGATACAAGTTCCATTTCTATCAAACAATGCAACCAAATGAATAAATAATGCAAGAATCAATGCCTACTATTTGTTATTTTTGAGTGTGTTTATGCATTAACCTCGCTTGTTGAGTTAAAGACTTGTCTGCATTTTGTGTGTTTACCTCTATTACTATGTGTTGTTGAGTTAGAGGCTTAACACCATAATTTATTAACGTCGATTTCTGTGGTAGTGATAACTAAAAATGCAAGTAGCAAGCTACACTTCAACCCATTCGATGAATATAATAATGCTCATATTTAAAATATTTCTTGTGTTTGAACTATCACCAAATATACGTGCAAATATAGATATATATAGATGCATATATATATATATATATGCATACATGTAAACATATGTACATATATGTACATACCTATGTATATATGTATATGTACAAACATATAAACAAATATACACATGTATGGATAAATACTTTTATACATACATATATATATATATATATATCAAAATATATATGTGTACCTAAATATTCTTATATCAGCAACAAAGCATTATGAGTTGATGAAATGAGTTTGATAGATTCAAATGTAGTTGGCATGCATGTGTGCAATACTATTTCAAAATTATTTGTAGTGCGATCTTCGATGCACAGTTTTTGCATGCACGATTGAGGCAATAACATTACTTCTCTTTCTATCTATATTTACATACATATATGTATATATATATGTATGTATGTATGTTTTATGTATACATGTGTGTTGTGCATTTCACATTTATTAGGGACTGATTTTTATTTAGTTTCAATAGATTCAACTCCAATTGCAATTAACAGCTGACGGTGTTGATTTTTTAGCCTGCCAAGCCATAGATTATTTGTATTATTTGTCACAAGTTTATATGTATGAATGTATATATCTATAACTATATTTGCATATATTTGTGTACATGTATATGTGTGTGTGTGTGCATATACATATATATGTAGACACGTCAAATTGACATTATGCATATTCATCCGCTCAATAAATAAATCAAATGCATCACATCCATTCACCTAGTAAATTAGGTTCTTATCATCAAAAGCTCAATCATAGTTTAATTAAATAAATCAGGCTTTATTTAATTAAAATATCAAACATGCATCTTCCATCCTTTTCTGATTTAAATAAAACAAATATTTAAGTCTTAAAAGTCAAAATCACCTAATCAGCATTAAATCAGCATAATCATCATCTATTTAATCTAACCCTGATTAAATAAACACCCACTTGCATTCTCTAGATTTGGCCACTTGCACATGAAATTGCATTTAATTGATTTATCAAAATTATTTATTTTCAACTTGGCATAAAGGAAGAATATTCTCCAATTTTGAATCTCCCCCCAAGTGGACATGTACACCAAACAGAGCATTTATGAGGCCTTACATGCCCCTTACATGTCCCCTTCCAAAGTCAAACTCAACATTTATTGGAAAATTTGAATTCAAATTCTCCCTCTCATGGGCACTCTTCCCAAATCTTGCACATGCATCAACCACTCACATGATGACAAGTGTCCTCAACTCATTGGCTTGATCTTTAGTCCCACATTGGTCCCTCTTCAACACTCAGCATTTGAAAATCTTTAAATACAAGCTTCATCTTTGAGCAAATCCTTCACAATTTTATGCAAGGTTACTCTCTTCATTTGAGATTTGATCTTGTCCATTTCACTCCATCATCTCCATCATTTACACAATTTAAGCTTTGATCAAGGATTGGGAAAGGGTCACTAGCACATGTGACACCAATCCACTATGGGATAGGTTTAATGTCATGTTTTTGTATGCTTTTATTTGGTTTCCCTTGTTTCATTTATGGCATGATTAACATGGCTTATTATTCCATAGGGATGTTGAAATGTTGCTTTATTTTAAACTAACATTTTGCAGATTTTAGCATCCATAATATATATCTATATATGTATGTATGTATGTATGTATGTATGTATGTATGCATGCATGCATGTATGTATGTATGTATACATATCTATATGCATATATATGTATCTATCTATGCAATTTTTTGCAAATATCTATGTGTTTATATATGTTCATATGTATGCATGTGTGATATAAGAGGGATTCATTGCACACAGGTCTCTTCATTCTCAAGAGATCGCCAGGGAATGAACTACCCTTATACACCTCAGCATAAGTGGGTTGACGAAATGGTAAAGAAGTATACCTAAGTTATGTTTCTAAGAAAACTACTTTGAATCTTGACAGAGTGAAACTCCAAGATTTTTTCCTTAGATGAGTGAGCTCTAGGCCAAAAGACAACAGTGTGGTTTCAAGACGCCAGTGCGGTGTGCTATCGTCTAAAAGACGCATTGGCGTCCTAAGCAGTAGAGGGCTCAGGAGCTCGAGTAGGTGGTACCAAGTTTCACTTCTGGGCTTAGATCTAGGATGTACTAAACGAAATAACCAAACAGAAAGCTAGAAGCTATAACAAACACAAGGGGACTTGGAGAAAGCTTACCTCTGACGATGATGAGCCCGACCATGATCTGCCCCCCATAGTGACGATAGATAATGTTAGGGTTGCTGCAGATTTTCCACGGTGGTGGGATAGGCACCATCCCCCTCCTGTGTTCAATGAGGGTTCCCCTAGAGGGGATCCTAGTTCATAGGGGGACTTGCCACCCCCACCTCCATAGGACAGATGAAGAGGGTGGCAACAAGCCAGTGAGGAGGAGGAGAGGTCACAAGAGGAGGAGGTGGCACCTCAAAGGTCAAGGCGACGGAGGAGGTCAGACCCCCTGTAGCTACCCCTGTCTCATCGGTGCCACTAGCACCTAATACTACAACGACAATGGCCTTGGTGTGACCGTGAGTGGCCTGATACTAGTGGCATGGGTCCCAGTGTCGCTTCTCACCCTAACTTGACATGGCAGCCAGGGGACCCAGGTATACATAGCATATTGTTTATGTTTCTACATTTCTAGTTTCTTTCATTTATGATTATCTACATATGCCATGTGATATTAATTTCTCCTTTTTTCTCTATGGTTGCAGAGGATGCACAGGGATGGACTAGGTTGATGGCTCAATGCATAGTAGAGGTGGCCCCTGCCATGCCGATCTAGAGGATGGTCCTTGAGGCTTTCTGACCAGTGTCTATAGGGCATCATACCCACATTTTTGATCTAGTAGATCACTTGAGGACTGCCTAAGAGGAGTGGGGTGCAAAGATCATCTAGCTAACTACAAAGGTCGCCACTATTCAGGGGTAGCATGATCAGCTATTAGGGGAGCTACAGACGGTGCTCATCAAGTGAGATGTGGAAGTGATGAGGGATGATGCCACTGAGCAGGTGCATGATGTCCTATAGAGCCACCTCAATTATCTTGATAGGCAGCTGACAACTATGATCCTGACAGATGTTCAACAACTATAGCTGGAGCTGACATAGGCACAGATGGATATATGCTCATTACAGGGAGAGATTAGGGGGATGCGGGTAGCTCTATCCGCATCACACTCACATCGATCCCAATCCATGACCACTGTGTAGCCATGCCCCATATCATAGATGCCACCAAAGCCAGAGGGCTCAAGGAGCCATGCACCACAACCATAGGGGCTCCTGATTTTGTACATCATTTTTGTAGCGAGGGATACATACACATATATATTTGTAGATCTTTTGTATAGACATATATTTAGTAGTCACTCATTTTTTATAGTAGTGGCTCGATACATGTACATGACATTCAATACATACATGTATATATATATATATATGGACATATCGGTTTTGACATCATGACATTGTTTATTTTGATGTGTTTGCTTTTTATTTTCATACATGTTGATGCTATGGATATTACATGCTCATATGGATGTATGTTTACATTAGATGCTAATATGATTTAATAAACAAACATGGTCATATGTTAATTAAATACTATAATGATTTGATTGCCTTATGAGACGTAATGTGATGCATGTATACATAGCATCACAAGACATATGTATGTATATTGTTCACACACATACACACATGGTCACATCATAACAAAAAAATTTCACAATGTGTTAATGAGTAATGTCAATACATGTAGTGCTACTACCCTTTTAAAGAGAGAATGCCATACATATGACATGTTGGACATTATGCATAATATTGACGAAGATGCATTGCATTAACAGGTTCTTTTAGAGGTGTTCCATCCATAAATGATAATCCATAGGCACCCAAACCATACACAAAGATCACAATGTAAGGGCCTAATCAGTTAGGACTAAATTTCCCTCTCTGATTAGGCGGCACATTTACATTTCTCTGGTTTTCATAGAGAACCAGGTCTTTGAGTTTAAAGGTCCTTAGAAGCTCACTTTGATTATATTGTCTTGATAGCAATCATTGGTAAGCTTTAAGATGATCGAGGGCTTGTAATTGACACTCATCGAGCATCTCTAGCTAATGCAAATGATTGACTTGGTAGGTTTCATCGTCAATTAACCCTTTAAGTGAAACCCATAAAGATGAAATTTCCAACTCTAAAGGCATGATAGCTTTGGCACCATACATGAGATTGTATGGTGTTGTTCCCATCACCATGTAGACACTTGTGCGATAGGCCCACAAAGTGTGCATTAATTGAATATGCCAATCCTTACCACACTTATTAAATGTTTTATGAAGAATGAGCTCAAGAGTTTTTTTAGACGCTTCTACTTGGCCATTAGATTGCAAATAGTATGGCGTAGAAAATATATGTTGGATACGAAATTTCTCTAAGAACTACTTTACTTCCTTGTTCTTGAATGGTGTGCTAAATTGTCAGAAACAAGTGTAGTAGGCAATCCAAAATGAGAAATCATGGTGTTCATAATCAAGCTCCAGATAGCTCCAACATTTGTGGATCGAAGTGGAATAGCTTTGACCCATTTCATGAAGTAATCCATAGCGGTAATAATAAAGGTATGTCCCTTGGAAGGAGTCGATATTTTTCCAATAATATCCAACCCCCACTTTGCGAACAACCAAGGAGAGGTTTGATTTTGTAACTCTTGGGCAGGTGCATGAATAAGGCGACTGTGTTGTTGACGTTGAAGGAACTTTTTAACAAAATCGAAGGAATCTTGTTCCATCATTTTCCAATAGTACCCCATGTGTACCAATCTTCTTGCCAGGGATCTACCACCAAAATGTCCACCCCCAAAGCCTAAATGGGCTTCCTTAAGGGCAAGGGGTATTTTCGCTTTAGTGAGACATCTAAGAAGCAAGTCGTTATAGGATTTTTGATAAAGAACATCAGATAAAATGACATAACATGCTGAAAGATTTTGCATATGAGTGTGATCATTTTTTGTCGCATCATCAGGATAGTTTCTAGTCTTTAAGTAATTATAAATACTAGAGAACCATTCTCCTGAGTCTACATGAGAACACACAAAGAATTTGGATTTAGGTTGATCGAAAACTGTAGGGGTTCGCAGGACCTGAACCACAAAGTGGTATTCTTTTGTATCCTCTTCCGAAGGTACCAAGGAAGCAACACTTGCCATGGCATCGACATGTCTATTTTCTCTCCTAGGGACACTATCTATTGTGAAAGAGGAGAACCGATTAAGCAAGTAAAAAGCAAGGTCTTGGTACTAGGACAACTTACTTTTTTTAACTTGATAGGTCCCCATAATCTGATTCACAATGAGCTCAGAATCACCTAATATACAGAGATGTTTGATTCTTAGTGCAATTGTGGTACACAAGCCAACAATAAGAGCTTTGTACTCAACAATGTTATTGGTGCTGTGATAGGTCGAATATAGGTGCTAGAAAACGAGCAACAAACGAAGGAGTGCAAATAACACTAAAGACAACCTACACCTCAAGATTAGCCTAGTTGGACTCAAAAAAATATAAAAACAACAAATGAAACCTTTTACCTTGTGTCGAATCGATCCTTTGGTTGGCCCTTCGATCTTCTGTGTTGTGTGCTCCTTGGATGGCAAGATGCAAGCTAGATGATGATATGATAATGGATGCAAGTGGGTGCAAGCATGAAAATGGCTAAGTATGGATTCTAGAGAAATTTTACAAGATTTTGGCTACAATGCATGATCTCTCCTAAAATGAGAGATAAGAGGGGGTATTTATAGAGATTTTGGAAATCTCTAGGGAAATGGATGGTCAAGATTGAGCCACCAAGATCAAGATGTAGGGCCAAGGTGAGTTGAGAACTCACAAGCCCTCACATCTTGACATGTGGCATGTGATATGGCCCTAAAAAGGTGAAGTGTACATGAGGTGGAGGGATAGTACATGACATGGAGAGAGTACAAAGTACCTTGGGATTGGAACAAGATCTTCTCATAAAGGAGGTACTTGTCCCCATGTGGGTGAGAGGACAAGTGGGGAATTACAAATTTCTCAAATATTCTCATGGGGATGAGAGAAGAAATTTAAAATTCTTTAAATGCATTGGGGGATTAAATGTGAATTAAAAATTCACATAGGGAAAGGAGATGCCTTGTCCAAAAGGAGAAAGCATTTAATAGGGTTGACTTGATTAAGTGATATGGAGTGATTAAGGTTGTGCAAGTATTTGATTAGACTAATTAATGACATGTTAGAAGAGGGTTAGATTTCACATGTGACTTGATGTGACAAGTCAAAGATCACATGGGGAAGAGTAATGAAGGATTAGAGGAGGGTTAGGTGGCTAAGAGAGATTAGAGGCCAACTTGAAAAAGTTGGAGGATGTAACACATCCTAATCAAGGATTAGGCATGTGCACATCCTAATGATGAGATTAGGAGAATAATTAGGCTTAGATAAAAATGATGGAGGATGACATAAAGGGAATTAAATAAATGTCATATTTATTTAATTCATTTGATGAAAGGGGGAAGGTATATAATTATTTAACTAGATACCTTAGGGATTAGAAGAAATTTAGAGGGATTAATTAAATAATAGTGATATTACTTAATTAATTCGGATAAGGGGATGTTTAGACAAAAGGGATAAATTTGGATAAATCAAGTGTCCAAATTTAGGTGTCTACAGGTGCAAGGAAAATCTAATCAAAAGGATAGAGGGATCGGTTTACCTTTGGGGGATATTAAGACCACACTCGCTCCAGAACTAGTCTAACACCTTGATCCATTAAAATACATTTTCCATTCAAGGTCATAATGTACCACGAAAATATTCTCATCAGGGAACAAATCCAACCTTGGGAAGGAACGATATGAGGGAGCGTATGCCAATTGATCAGCAACTGCTTGACCCTTTATTGAATTCTTAGTAATGAACTTTATATCAAACTCAGAGAGCAACATAACCCATTTCGCTAATCTCCCAACAAGGTCAGCACTAGAGAACAGATGCTTTAAGAGATCCTTTTTTGCTATGACATGTGTTTCGGCATGGAGAAGATAGTGTCTCAACTTTTGCATAGTGAAGACTAGAGCGAGGCATTGTTTTCCCATGGAGGAATAACTAGTTTTGTAATTGACTAGAATGCAGCTGATGTAGTAAACCGCTCTCTCTTTCCCCACATCATCATATTGAGCCAGCAAAGCTGCCAAGGCATATGGTGACATAGCAAGGTAAAGAAAAAGGGTCTATCTTGCATAGCCAACTTCAATATAGGAGGGTGGTTGGCCAAATAGGCTTTGATTGACTCAAAGGATTTCTGGCACTCCTCATCCCACATGAACCAAACATCTTTTTTCAATAAATAGGTGAAAGGAAGGGTATGATCAGCCAATTGAGATATAAATCTATGAATCGCCTTAATCTTCCCTTGTAAACTTTGTAACTTAGTGATATTCCTCGGTGGAGGCATGTTAACAATGGCATCAATTTTATTTGTGTCAACCTCAATTCCATGGTGAGAAACTATGAACCCCAAAAGCTTGTCGGCATCCACACCAAAGACGCACTTATGGGGATTGAGTATCATCTTATAGAGTTGAAGCTTTTTTGAAGATAAGATGAAGGTTCTTTACATGATCTTGATAGGTTATCGATTTCACCAAGATTTCATCAACATAGTCTTCTAAGATCTTATGGATAAAATCATGAAATATCAGGGTCATTGCCTGTTGGTAAGTCACTCCCGCATTCTTCAACCCAAAGGGCTTGAATACATAACAGAAAGTACCCCAAGGGGTAGTGAAGGTTGTCTTGTATTGATCCTCTAGGTTAATACAAATTTGATTGTAACTCGAGAAGCCATCCATAAAACATAACAATGCATGGCCTACAGTCGAATCCACAATCATATCTATATTAGGCAACAAAAAGTCATCCTTAAGAGAGGCCTTATTAAGATCTCGAAAGTCAATACATATACGAATATGACCATCAGGCTTACTAATAGCGACTATATTCGAGATCCAAGGGGAGTAGTTAATTGGATGGATAAATCATACTTTCAACAGCTATCTTAGTTTTTCCCATCAGCACCACCCTAGGATTGATCTTTTGATTTTTTGATTAACTGGCTTGGCATTGAGACATAGGATGATATTGTGAACCACTCTAGACTCATCAATATCGAGCATATCCTCGTACATCCAAGCGAAAATATCAGGATGAGAGTGCAAGAGATCAGAATGTTCATCCGCTTCCTCTGAAGAAAGACCACTTTTTCTGAGGACTTAGGATCCATAGAGACTTCAGTAGTATCTCCTTTAAGGAGAGAACTACGATCTTCAGGATGAGATATCAAAACATCATCACTAACACTAGATAGAGGGTCTTCTTCATCAATACTCAAGATATATTCTCTAAAGTATGCTTGTTCATGCAAGCAATACAGGAATTGACTCTTGTGATGAAAAGAAGACAATAGGGAATAGACACCTAGGAATTCCTCCAGTTCTTCATCCGAAGAGAAGACATCTAAAGGGATTTTCTCAACTTGCTTCCTCTCCTCTATCAATTCAAGATGGAACAATCTCAATGGCTCGATAGAAATCATGTTAACACGCCACCAAGGTTTTTTCTTAGACTATTCAATAGAGCATCCCAAACGTAGATAGCGCTTATGTGGCTTAAAATGTATAGGGACTTGGATTCCTTGTTTGATACACCCTAGGCCTTTTTTCCCATAGCCATATCGAGAGGCGAGTTCATATCCAAACCCATAATGAGTTTGCAAAAATTTAGGAGGTGGGAGCTCTATGTAGAGTGTTTCATTCCACCAATGGATGTTGAATGTCTCTAGGAGAGCACTCCCATCTTCTTTACTAGGTTCACAAACATTAACCTCCTTTCTAGGAGTGGGAATACTCTCCTCAGAAGAGGAAGGAGTGGTCTCCTAAACAGGGTCACACTTCTCTTCCCAAGTAGGAGTATCATCCATCTTTGAGTCAAAAGTACTTGGAAATTCTATGCAAGAGGGGATTGCCTTGTATTCCACGATAAAGAATTTGGAGAATTCCAAGGAGCCCCAATCATCACCAAGGAAAGCATTCTATTGAGAGGAAGAAGGGGAAGATGGGTGAGACTTAGGGTCCTCTGCTTTAGGTGGTTCATCTCTAATGACACTCACTCCAGGAACAACTTCCACATAGGGTATTGATGAAGAACATGCCATAGCATCAATGGTTAAGGATGAAATATAATTCTTGAGAGTGGATATGACTAAAGCACGACCAACAACCACTAGCTCACAAAGGTGAACAACTTTTGGATTCACTTTAACCATAAACACCTAATTATTTGTAATGAACTTTAAAGAACGGTGTAAAGTAGAGGTCACAACACCCAAAGCATGAATCTAGGGTCTCCCCAAGAGAAGATTGCATAGTAATGGGCTAGGAATCACGTAAACCAATGTAGGTAATGTAATGAGACCTAGCTGCAAAGGTAGTATTATTGTACCTAGAGCTTGATGGCCATCATTATCAAACCCACGAATATACAAAGAAGCTACAAAAGAAGATAAATCAACTTTAATTTTAGGTAATAGGTCAATACTGAAAATGTTGAGAGTGGAACCAGTGTCAACAAAAGTACGTCTAACACCGATATTATTAACATTAATTATAATCATCAATGGATCCACTTGCTTCTACACATCTCGAGGCGGGAGTTCTTGCGGATGGAATGTGATATTTGGCGAATCCACTTGAATATGAGCCAACAATGCATTAACATCTGTAGGCCTAGCGGAGGCAGGTAAGAGAATCTTTTGTAAAGCTTCCTGAAGCATCTCTTGGTAAACCAGAGTAGTATAAAGAAAATCCTAAAGTGAGATCTTACCCAAAGTAACACGAAGTTGCTTGACAAGATCATAATCATATGGTACTTTGATCGCAGGTTTAGGTGCTGAAGGAAGGTTTGGTTGAGAAGGTGGTAAAGAAGTGGGAACTTGAGTGGGTTGTGATGTAGGAACAAAAGGTTGTTGATCCAAGTTCTACTTATTTCTCCTCATATTATATGTGTGCCCAACAACATTATAGGAAGTGGAGTTTGTAGCTTTCATGAACCTCGAATATAAGTCCAATGAATCACTACGACAAGAAATCCCATAGACAAAATAGTTTTCCCTAGAGGATGAGTCAGTTAGGGTCACATAAATGATGGGTTTCTTAGGGTTCAGAGGAGCCACAAAGACCACAACCACATTTACCAAATCCTTGGCTTGTAGAGGGGGAGTTTGTTCAGAAAATTTGCAGACAGGGGAGAGTGCTTCCAAGAAGTCATCTAGAGCATCTTCCAACATATTGAAATCATCCTCATAAAAGGTATTATCATAAGCATGCAACATCATGATATAAGATGGATTCGTTGCACATGGGTGTCTTCGTTCTCAAGAGATCACTAAGGAATCAATTGCCCTTATACACCTCAACATAAGCGTGTTGACGAAATGGTAAAGAAATAGACCCAAGTTATGTTTATGAGAAAACTACTTCGGATCCTAAGAGAGTGAAGCTCCAAGATTTATGCCTCAGATGAGTAAGCTCTTAGAGAAAATACAACAGCGTGGTTGCAGGATGCCAGTGTGGTGGGTTGTCATCTAAAAGATGCACTGGCGTCTTAAGCAGTAGAGGGCTTAGGAGCTCAAGCGGGTGGAACCAAGTTTCACTTCTAGGCTTAGATCTAGGATGTACTGAATGAAATAACCAAATAGGAAGCCAAAAGCTATAACAAACACAAGGGGACTTGGAGAAAGCTTACCTCTTACTGGGCGTTCGGGTCTTCACTCCAAGCTTCACTTTGCAACCTACATAGAAGAACGAGGGGAAAAGGTTGGGGCTGTATAGGGGTCTGCCTCATTCAGACTCCCATTTTGGTGTTCCCGCCTCCAAAAAAAACAAAGTTGGAAAGGAGTGCAAATGAAGTAAATAAAGCATGTGGTGAAAGCAAAACCCGCTTCAGGAGTAGAACCCACACCATGAAATAGTAAATAAACAAGTAGGAAAGAAAAGTGAGAGAGAGAGAGAGCATTACCCACGGGCCTAGACCCTCTCTGGAGCACACGAATGCATCGTTGAGTGCTTTCTTGAGAGTTGTTGTTGCTGGAAGGACCTTAGTCTAGCATGGCTTCACTTGTGAGAGTGGTGCTATCAAGGATGAAGATAACTCAAACATGGAGAAAAATGTTAGGAGAGCTTGAATGAATGACTTCCAACCCCAAATGAGAGCAAGGAAAGGGTTTTTGATGCATGCAAGGGTGGAAAAGATCCGTTACATCCAAAATTTGACTGCTAGGACACGTGTCGAGAGAGTCAAGATTCTAGATTCCCTGATTCAAACTCAGAAAACTACTAGGACGCTAGTGCGCCACATAGATGTACACACGCCACGCAAGCATCCAAAGCCTAGATTTTTGGAAACGTGTCGTCAAGCTTCTGTTGCTTTGCCACAAGTCCACATGGAGTCAGAATCATGAAATTCTGACTCATGGGATTTTTTTCATTAATGCTCTAAGGTGTCATAAATGCTAGGCGAAAGTGCAAAAATGTGGAATTGCCCCTAGGTGCAATTCTGCGACATTACAACATGTATGCATATATTGTATATATATATATATGTAAACATATATATGTATATATGTATATATATCTAAATCTGCATGTATATGCATATGTGTATGCATGTGCACATATAGATGTGTGTGTATAAATGTATGACTATGTATATATATATATATATATATATATATATATATATATATATATATATATATATATATATATATATATATATATATATATATATATATGAGTGTATATCTATAAATTTGTGTATATTGGCAAAGGAATGGACCTATTATTTATGCAGATATGCCTAAAACAGGCACAAAGTAGTATTGGTTGTAGAAACTAGGAAACTATATAGGAGATAGTTTCAGAAGTTGTTAGTCAAAATTGGTGTGGAATGTACATTGTCTACAACCATATGTTAGATGGATGTATAATGTTCAACACCCTCTTATTTAGAAACATGACACAGTGTGTTTTCTAGTGGATGTCCATTTTGCAGGAATCTATGCCAATTGTTTACTGTTTAGCATCTTACCCCGGTTATACAAATTAGTGTCCTGTTGCATCAATGTGAAGAGGTGTGCTTTGTGCCAATTTACGCATTTGTAAATACTGTAGCTACACATGAATAAGGAGGAGAAAAGGTGAATTACAATGTCAATTCTTTTTTAGATCCTAAATAGTTGTAGTTAATACATTGCAATATATGTTTGTTGCCTTGTCTTTGAACTAGTTTTGAAACTATATACATAGATTAAGAAGATGAGATTGCTCAATAATTTGCATCTATGACAATTTCTGCTAATCAAGAGATAGAAATAGTGTTACAAATCCATAGTTTGTTTAGTGAGGCTATGTACCTTTTTCAAATGCATGGATTTGGTAATAGATTACAATTCAACTTTGTTTCAGAAAATATTCTGTGATTTTAATATGATTCATATTTATTATGTGTTATTGGAATGTGCTTGTTAGATGATCTCTAATGAAGTTGATATGATCTATGTGAAATGTAGTAGAGACTCTTTCAACTTATATTTTAATCTTGGCTGGCTTTTGGCGAGTTGTTGGCAATTGTTGTTGTTTATGAGGTTATACTTATATCAGTGTTATATACTAGGGGACATATTTCCATTGTTGGTGATGAGTCCAATTAATGGCTCAATTTTGATAGGGTTTATCATATATTTTCTATTGATACTATAGACTTTGGCACCTGGTTATTGACATTCTCCATGTTATTTCCTTAAATCCATAAACCTTGGGCATAAACTTATCCTTGTGACTTTTGATGACTTTAACATGCTATGTGAATTATATATGTTAATTTTACATGTGGTTGAATGGATGTTACTTTAAGGTAATTATGGATATGCAATTGTTTGTGCGTGCTAATGTCATTATGCAGGTTCACATTAAAATGTTGATGTAAACAAAGCTTGCAAAGTGGAAGAAACTCCTGCCAGCTGGTTGGTTGCTAAGGAAGTCAAAAAGATGATCATTAAGAGGTCAAAG
Organism: Sequoia sempervirens; assembly: GCA_007258455.2. Lineage (NCBI taxonomy): Eukaryota > Viridiplantae > Streptophyta > Pinopsida > Cupressales > Cupressaceae > Sequoia > Sequoia sempervirens. The sequence goes on from VDFB02077509.1 coordinate 68,982, forward strand.
GAGGGAAAACTCTTAATGGAGGGAAATTCCTAGCTCGAATGAAAGATTTTAACTACCTTTTAAATGATCATGTTTGTTAGTTGAGAGAATCTAGGAAGTGTGTTGTGCTAGATCCCCATTGGGGCAAGTCTGCTTTGACCAAATCTGGCATATGCATAACTTCCTCCCTCTCTTTTCTATGCTTTCAATAAATGACATCCTCCTATTTTGTTGGAATCGACTGCCTAGTTAGTTAGTAGGGTTAATTAGAAGCTTTTCCCTCTATAAATAATGGTCAGATGCCCCTTTTCATAAGGTTGGATGTTCTGAGATTGTACTTTCATTTCCAATTTAAGTAATACAGTCATATTGTTGATATGTTGTAATTATGTTTTCAAGGAATAAAATGATATTATGATTTGTTGCATCTGAGTTAGCTTAAGGAAGACTCACTCAAGCGGTCCCACTTGGTGAGAATTCCACCCATTTAGTTTAAAAGTTATTTTTCTGTTTAGTAATTAGTTTTGGTTTCAACAGTTGTTTGTTCCTGCAACCATTGGAACTCTATTTTGTGACTCTTCCTACAGCCAAGGTAGACAGAGTAGTTTCCTATTTATTTGCTGAGATTTCTATTTATCATCCATTTCCAATCCAGTTGTTGATGCTCAGTGTAGTTGTTGATTCATGCTCATTGCTTATGTTAATTTATTTCCAACATTTTATTTTCAGTACTATTTCTTTTCTAGTTTAAGGATGACTGCAATGGAGTCCTAGTGCACATATAGTTCTGACCCATTTCAAGTTTACATCCCTGAGTTGATAATGAAATGCACCTTCATGATAAGTAAGATAGCTACTTAGTGCAGATGTGTAATCTATAAGTTACAACTCTCAGGGCTTAGTTATTAAACCATTAGAGGAGGCCAACATTTTTAGCGTTGTTGTTGGGGATGGTGTCAAACTGGGAAGTTCTTTGGAGTCGTTTATAGTTTCTTTCTTGCTTTAGTATCTCTGAAGTTTTTTCTTAGCTTTCCCTTCATTTAGAAAAGTAATAATTTTCTATTCTTTCACCAATTCTTTGTGTGAGTTGTCTAATACTAAATTAATACCGCATGCATAGAGGTAGGAGAAGAGATGCTTATGGGAGATTCCTTCCTAATGACCCTAATCCTAATAACCAGCTAGTTGAGTTTCAAAATATACCAAGAGACGAAGAGGAAGAAGAGGCACATCCTTTTTCTAATGAATTTCCCAATTTGACCAGTTCTAAAAATTCCTCTGAAGACCAAGCTTCCCAAAACTTGATTGAGAATCCATTTTCTTGGCACTCCATCAAGTAGGTATGGCTGATGCAAATCGAAATAGACCCAACCAACCATATTTTCCATTTCCTATCACTCATCAAAATGAGGTTGATGATCTCAAGAACATCCCTACTTCAGTTCTTCCTAAGTTCTATGGGCTTGTCATAGAAGACCCTGACACTTTCTTGTTTGAGTTTGATATCCTCTACAGAAGCTATGACTATACTACTGATGCTCAGAGGCTTAAGTTGTTTCCTACCACCTTGAAAGAAGTTACATTAAGATGGTTTATGAGCTTAGGTAGGAATACTATAGAGACTTGGGATGATATGAAAAAAAAAATTCTTGAGAAGTACAAAGAATATTGTAGGGGAAGTGATATGAGAGATGATATTTTCAGGATGTAGCAAAACGAAGATGAGAGTTTGAAGGACTATATTTCAAGGTTCTTGTTTTTTCCTACAGAAATATCCACATCAAATACTCAATAAAGAATCTCAAAATTTGTTCTTCCTTAGAGGGATTAATGAAAACTGCATTGATGCTATGGACCTGATGGGAGGAGGAGATATCACCCAAGTTCCTTGAGAGTAAAAATTAGTTCAAGGTAGCTTGAAAGAAAGGAAGAGGTTGCCAATCCTCTATGGGTAAATCCTCCACCAATGGAGTTTCAAGGATGGAGATTACTCACTTGTTGGTAGATTTCAAGCAAGACATCATAAAAAATCTAGCTACTCAGCTAGATACACTTCAAGCAAAGAAGAAACATGAGGAGGCAGAGGCAATGTTGGCAGAATATTGCCCTCCTTGCAGACAAAAGAAGAAGAATTGCAGATGCAAAATAGTAGCCAACATTCACAACAAGTAGATCCCACCTGAGTTCAAGCTAATCTAGGGTGATGATGATCAAGTCTACTAAATTGCACAAAGGATACCATGGGCCCCAAGATAAGGTATGCCATAAGATCCATTATATTTTATTGGGCCTTATTTCAATTCTTATGCATTTGGTAGTCAATGACAACCCCCATACCCATCCAACTAGGGAGGATATCCACCTCAGCCTTGGAACAACCCTCCAAACACTTGGAAAAATCACCAAAACTCTCCACCCCAGTGGCAACAATTCCAGCGGAATTGGCAACCACCTCCAAGAAACTAAGAGCAGACATCCCAATGGAGGGGAGGACAACAATGGCCAAACTAGGAAACTAGTTACATGCAACCACCACCATAGCCTCAGCAGCCTGCCATAATGCCTCCTCCTACTAGCTCAAGTTCTAGCACACCTAGACCTACTCAGTTACAAGCTCAACCCACACCTAACCCAAATAATAAACCACAACAACAACCAACCTACTCTACAGATCCTAATCAATTTCCTACATATGTTGTGAGTGTGAGTGACATTCATCTGTACTTAGGAACCACTTTATCAACTCCTTCCACTCCTATCATCACTGAGCTTCATGTAGAAGAATAGGAGCATCAGAATGTCCCTATTCAACCAAGTGTGCCTAAAAATCCTAAATCAATTTAGCAGTCTGATCAAGACCCACCATTTCCTCAAAGGTTATAAGTTGTTAAACAAAAGGAAGAGAAGAAGGAAACAACCTTTGACATTTTGGATCAGTTGAAGCACATAAGTGTTAATATACCTTTGTTCCAGGCCATAAAAGATGTCCCCATATATAGCAAAGAAATCAAGGAAGCATGTCTCAAAAAGCCAGGGAGGAAAAAGAAAGATCCCACTACTATTCATGTGGTGGGACAGTTGGCATATATCATTCTTGGGAAAGTTATTGTTCCTAAATAAACTTACCCAAGTAGTCCTATGGTAGGAGTTATTATAAATGGAATCCAAATAAAGAATGCTATAACTGACTTGGGAGCAGCAATAAATGTGATGACTAAGGACATCCTCCAGTAACTGAATGTTGCAAATATGAGACCTACTCCTACTGTCTTGCAATTGGCTGATAGTTCCATTGTCAAACTAGATGGTATAGTAGAAGACCTTGTTGTAACTCTAGACTCTTGGGAGTACCCAGTAGATTTCATGATCATCTCCTCTAAAGCTGCATTGGGAGGGTATCCCATTATTCTGGGTAGGTCATGGTTAGCCACAACAAATGCTTACATTGGATGTCGGTCAGGGACATGACTATTTCTAATGGAACAAGCACTAAAAAGCTTGTTCTCCACCCTCCTGCTCAACCATCCCATGATATGGATAACCCCATATGGCCACATGTCAGAGAAGAGGCAAAGGAAGTCAATTGAGTGGCACAACTCATGATGATAGGTAGAAGTCCTTTCATGCAGCTTGAGGAAGAAGATGAAGTATTACCCCACATAATTCAGAACCATTGTGAGGTGCATAAAGAATCATCCACTCATGAATCTGGTTCTGCAAGTCTAGTGAAGACATTTTTTTCTGTTCCTCCTACATTTGAACTTCATGTAGAAACAAATATGCTTCACACATTGTTATCAGATGAATTAAAAATTTCAAGCATTAGTGAAAAAACCATGATTGAGTTAACCACACAAGTGCAAGTGTCAGAAGGGAAATATTTGAATATTAATAGCAAGTTGAGTCAAGGGCAGCAGTTGTCCCTGACAAACCTGTTGAAGAATGATCAACATGAATTTGAATGGGATTACCATGACATGAAATGATTGGAACCAAAACTCTATACTCATAGGATATATATCAGAGATGACTGCAAACCAGTAAGGCAACCTCAAAAGAGAATCAACCTTGCATTGAGGGAGATTGTAAAAGGGGAATTACAAAAAATATTGGATGCCGGATTTATCTACCCTATCTTTGACAGCCAATGAGTGTCCCCATTGGTAATTGTGCCTAAAAAGGGATGTAAATGGAGAGTTTGTGTTGACTATAGAGAGCAAAACTCTTCCACCAAAAAGGATCATTTTCCCCTTCCTTTCATAGACCAAGTACTAGATTCACTTGCAGGTAAGTAGTATTTTTCTTTCCTAGATGGATTCAGTGGTTATAATCAAATACATATTTCACCTAAGGATCAAGAGAAAAAAATCTTTACCTATCCTTTGGGGACTTATGCCTATTTAGTACTTCCATTCGATTTATGTAATGCACCTGCAACCTTTCAAAGAGTAGTTATTAGTATATTTTCAGAAATCTCACATGATTGTATGGAGATCTACATGGATGATTTTACTACCTATGGTGTTGATTTTGTAGAAGCATTAGAAAATCTAAGAAAATTTTTGCAGAGATGTGAAGACCATAATATGTCCTTAAATAGTGAGAAATGCTTCATGATGATGTAGGAAGGAGTTTTCCTTGGCCACTACATCTCTTAGAAAGGAATTCAAGTGGACCCAACCAAGATTGTGGTGATTACCAATCTTCATATTCCTACCAAGCAAAAAGATGTTAGAAGTTTCCTGGGACATGCAGGATACTATAGGCACTTCATCAAATATTTTAGTAAGATGGTAGCACCACTATACAATCTTTTAACTAAATATGTTGAGTTCCAGTGGACAGAGGAGTGTGACAAATCATTCTCTAATTTGAAAGCATCCTTAACACATGCTCCTATACTTAAAGGCCCTAATTGGGAACTCCCTTTTCATACTCACATAGATGCGTCTGATTATGCTATTGGATCTTTCCTGGGACAAAAAGAGGGATCAATTGAGAATGCAATCTACTTTATCAAAAAGAACCTATAAGGAGTTTAGTTTAATTACACAATGATAGAGAAGGAGATGTTGGTTGTCATCTATGCCCTTAACAAGTTCAGGCATTACATAACAAGATATTAGATCTTTGTTCATACAGACCATGCAACCATAAGATACCTCATGAATAAGTCCTTGATTTCAAGAATGCTATCCAGGTGGTTGTTGTTGATTTAGGAATTTGATATCACCATTGTAGACAAACCGGGTAAGGAAAATGCTATGGAAAACTTTCTCTCCAGATTGACTACATCAGAGGACACTCAAGTCATTGATGACTCCTTCCCTGATGAACATTTATTTTCCATCAATGTGCTGATGAACATTTATTTTCCATCAATGTGCACACACCTTTGTATGTAGATATAGCCAATTATTTGGTTATAGGGAGAGTTCCCCCTCATTTCTCTCCAAAAGAGAAAAGGGTGCTTATTGAGAAAACTTTTCCTTTCTCATGGATTGTAGGATGTTTATTCTACACTGGAACATATCATGTAATGACCTGAGATGTGTAAGAGAGGATGAAACATATGATATACTACATGCATGTCATAATGAACCTTGTGGAGGACACTTTGTAGCTAAGAGGACAATAATGAAGATTCTTAATACAGGATATTACTGGCCCACACTTCATAGGGATGTAGGCATATATAATAGGAAGTGTGATAGATGTCAGAGGATGGGATGACCAACTAAATTTGATGAGATGCCTCTATACCCCTAGGTAGTCATCACACCATTTGATAAATGGGGACTTAATTTTGTAGGTCCAATTGATCCACCATCAAATGGAAAATCCTACATCTTGGTTTGCATTGACTATGTGACCAAGTGGGTTGAGGTTAAAGCTATGAAACATGCTAGAGATAATAAAGTTACAGAATTCCTCTATGAAGAAATATTCACATGTTATGGGGTTCCAAGAGAGATAGTGACAGGTCAAGGGGCTCAGTTTACATCAACCCTTGTCATGGCATTGGTCAATGAATATAATGTAAGGCATAGGAAATCTACCCCCTATCACCCTTAGGCCAATGGCCAGTCTGAGGTGACCAATAGGGAAATAGAGGCTATCTTGACCAAAATAGTGGCTATTCACAAGAAATATTGGGAAAATAAGTTCCCAGAAGCTAGCTGGGCTTATAGAACCACTGGTTTCCCTCCTTTTGAATTAATCTATGGGAAAATAGCCATGATGCCTATAGAGTTTGAGCATAAAAATCTTAGAACTACACTAGATCTAGGGATAGACATGTCTGAGGCATAAAAGAACATAATCATGTAGCTGAATGCCTTAGATGAAATGAGAAAGTTAGCTCTTCATCATGCTGAAATGGTGCAAAACCAAAGAGTCAAATGACATGAAAAATACATAAAGGAAAAGAATTTCCAGCCAAGTGATTGGGCACTCCTTTATGATTTTAGATATCAAGATAATGCAAGCAAGCTGCAAACCAGGTGGTTGGGACTGTACGAAGTTGGAAAATTCTTCTCCAATCGTGTTGTTCAACTCACAACCATTGAACCTGTCAGATTCAAGCTCTTGGTCAACGGTGACCGTCTTAGGTTATATCATAAACTAGCTTCCAAACAAGAATTCATGCAACAATTTATTCAACACCAAACCTCTGAACTTCCTGCAGCCAAAGGAAGTTGACCTAGTGTCCCTCCTTTTGACTAGTCAAGGTATGAATGCAATCACATCATAATAAAGAATTCCAATTTTGTGGGAATCAACTTCTTCATCAATAAATCCATCTCTATCCTTTCTCTCTCTTCCATAACTCCACCATCACTTCACTTCACTATCACTTCATTCGATCACTACTTCATTTAATTGCTCAACTGAACTTTTAAAGTAACTCATACTTCCTTCCACATTTTTTTACAAACGACACTCCAAATTTTTAGGTGCATGCATAATAGTTTGTTATATCTTAATTATCTTAAATTCATTTAATTAATTACTATATATTAATGTTGATATTTCACATAGCACATATTTTTACTCTGCCCTGTCACATCATAATTACCACCCATCCTATGCAGACACATGCTCTAAGTTAGGTTGGGGGGGAGTGTGAACCCATATGTCCACGTGCCATACATGTCAACAAATTTGAAATGAGCCAATTTGAAACAATATAGTTGAAATGACAACTTGCATGTGTGATATGACATTGAACCGCTACCCTTTTTCTTGATGATACCCCTCATTTTATGTTTCTTTACTACCTTAGTCATAGTCATAATGTCACCAAAAAGGTAAATTAAAGAGTTACATGACATTGGCATTAGCACTGAAGAAGAGTTGCAAGAAGAAGAAATTGGGTTTTTAGAGAATGATTGCGGGAAAGAAAATTTCGCAGAAGTGTTTGATTGATTGTGGGCAGAGACAATGGGAGGTCAGTTGATTAGGAATGAACCTACAATTCATGACATGATACTATAGGATGCACTCTCTTTTGTCGAATTCAGGAATTGTGGATGGTTGGACTACTTTATGAAACTAGATAGTTTCAATGAGGACATTTCTCTAGGATTTGTGCAAACACTTTCTTACAATAAGGCAATGGTAAAAGGGCTAGAAGTGATAGCCACTAAGGAGAGAATTGTAGAGGTAACGGGTTTTCTTTCCGAAGAAGATCCATACCTTGCTTCCAGGGATGTGAGGTTAGCTAGGGAATAATTCACTGGACCTAGTGATCCTCCACTTGTTGTAGATAACCAAGGAACAAGGAGAACTTCTCTGCCATAAAAGTGGAAACAAGTTGTTGTCTACATTTTCAAATACATTACTTGTGAAGGCCTCCAATCATGCCTCCATTATGTGCATTTTAAGCTCCTGAACCATATGAGACATGGAGGAAGGTTGAACATGCCCAATGTGTTGTACAACCTCCTTTCAATCATGGCAGCTAGAACACAAAATGGTAGGGACAATTTTGTCTCCCATCATTGTTTGATAAAATTGTTAGTAGAAAAATCTTTACAAGAAGTGTTTAGTATGACATGGGAAGAATTTGTAAACATTAATCAGTTCAGACTAGAAAATGTGCATCCTAGAGGTCAACCTCAAGCTCATAGTGTTAGTAGGGGTGAGAAGGTTGCTAAAACCACTCTTGGAGCTTCAACCTTTGGAAAAAACCCTCCTACAGCCAAATCAACAATAGAAATTAGCTCCTCTAAATCAGAGTATTCAGATGAAGAAAGTTCATCCTCAGACCCTAATGTCAATGTTCTTCCTAAACCTCCAATTTGTACTAAGGATGCCCTTAGGAAAGAGGAAGCACAAATGAGAGAGGCAAAAAGTAGGAAAGGGAAGACCAATAAGCCAATGCCAGAAAAAGTAACACCAAGCCCTATGAAGCAGAAAGTTGATGACACTAGTCTTCCTGCAGTCGAAGAAAAACATAAAATCCCTCCTAAGAAATCAAAACCAGCTAATCCAGCTACTAATATGCCTCCAAAAAGAAGCCCTAGACTCAGAAGAACACCTAAGAAGGAGACATAAGCTCCTAAGGGGCAGGTAAATGTTGAAGTGAAATAAATTTTGAGGAACAAGCAAACATAAGATTAGTAGAGCTTATTTTTGTTGTAGAGCAGGTTGAAAATCAAGAACCACTACAACCAGAGCAAGATGAACAACAAGAATCATTGCAATTGGTGCTATTTGAATAGCAAGAACCAGTGCGAGGAAAGATCTTGGTAGTAAAACATAAACCTCCCACTTTTTCATGGAATCTTGTAGCCCTGAACTTATGGAGTGAAATGCAAAGGAAAGAGGAGTGGAAAAAGGAAAGACACAAGCTAAAAGAAGAAGTCAAAAAGAAAAATGCAAAAATTGAAGAAAAGAATGCAGAGATTGTTGCCTTGAAGGATAAGGTAGATAATGTGGTAGCTTTAGTACCCCAAATGATGGAATGTAGAACTCCTCCCAGAGTATATGCACTACATTTGAAGGAGTGACATCTTTCCTTCAAGTTGTCAAGGGTTATTTTAGGTTTAAAACCTTCTATTGAAACTCCACATGAGTTTTTCCAAGCCTACCAATCTTCTCCTCTTGAAGTTAAAAATCTATTGTGTGAATTATACTTGCATAATTATGTTGTGCCTAATGATCATGGCTGGAATCCATTACTATACATTGGAGATATCCATTTGAGGGAATTCATGTCATGGATCCAGAATGAAATCAGCTGGGGGTAGTAGTTTAGAACTTACAGGGAAAGAGAACTTCATACCCCCTTGTCTCTCAAAGTTGAATCCAGTAACCCTTCAAACATTTATTATACATGGCACATAATTCTTTATCGCCTAAGCTACAAAAATAGGATCATGCCTATTAGGGAAGAAGCATATCAGGAATATGAGCAGGTAGCTAATACTATAGGGAAAATAGTAATGGGGTACCTATCACATAGATGGAATAGTTTGATAGATTAGTTGAGACAAGTTGAACCCCACTCCTTGCAAAATTGTGTTGCAACATGTAAATGATGTACTAGATACATATATATTGGAAGGATGAGGTAGCAGTATTGGCTTCCATTGAAATTTCAACCACCTACTTTGTTGTGGTTAGTACCAAATTATAGATATTATTAGTATGACATAGCTACAGAAAGGCCAAGGTGGAGCAGATTGGAAAACAAGCAAGGATTCTACTGGGATCCCAATTCAGATATTGCAGAGACTAATCTGGGATAGTTGGTAGTTGGTGACTTTAGAGCTTTGACTAGGCAAAGGAATAGAGCTCCCTCTGTTGGAGGACCAATAGAACATTAGGTTGAGGGGCTGATGAGTCCAATTAATGGCTCAATTTTGATAGGGTTTATCATATATTTGTTGTTGATACTATAGACTTTGGAACCTGGTTATTGACATTCTCCATGTTATTTCCTTAAATCCATAAACCTTGGGCATAAACTTATTCTTGTGATTTTTGATGACATTAACATGCTATGTGAATTATCTATGTTAATTTTACATGTGGTTGAATGCATGTTACTTTAAGGTAATTATGGATATGCAATTGTTTGTGCATACTAATATCATTACGTAGGTTCACTTTAAGATGTTGATGTAAACAAAGCTTGCAAAGTAGAAGAAACTCCTACCAGCTGGTCAGTTGCGAAGGATGTCAAAAAGATGATCATTAAGAGGTCAAAGGAGGGAAAACTCTCAATGGGTGGAAATTCTTAGCTCGAATGAAAGATTGTAACTACCTTTTAAATGATCATTTTTTTTAGTTGAGAAAATCTAGGAAGTGTGTTGTGCTGGATCCTCGTTGGGGAAAGTCTGCTTTGACCAAATCTGGTGCATGCATAACTTCCTCCCTCTCTTTTCTATGCTTTCAATAAATGACATCCTCCTATTTTGTTAGAGTCAACTGCCTAGTAAGTTAGGGTTAATTAGAAGCTTTTCCCTTTATAAATAATGGCTAGATGCCCCTTTTCATAAGGTTGGATGTTCTGAGATTGTACTTGCATTTCCAATTTAAGTAATACAGTCATATTGATGATATGTTGTAATCATGTTTTCAAGGAATAAAATGATATTCTGATTTGTTGTATCTGAGTTAGCTTAAGGAAGACTCACTCAAGGGGGCCCACTTGGTGATAATTCCACCCATTTAGTTTAAAAGTTATTTTTTTGTTCAGTAATTAGTTTGGGTTTCAATAGTTGTTTGTTCCTGCAGCCAGGAACTTTGTTATGCAATTGTTCCTGCAGCCAAGGAAGACAGAGTAGTTTCCTGTCTATTTGTTGAGATTTTTATTTCTATCATCCATTTCTAGTCCAGTTGTTGATACTCAGTGTATTTGTTGATTCATGCTCAGTGCTTATGTTATTTTTTTTCCAATATTTTATTTTTAGTACTGTTTCTTTTCTAGTTTAAGGATGACTGCAGTGGAGTCCTAGTGCACATATAGTGCAGAACCATTTCAAGTTTACGTCCTTAGGTTGACAACGAAATGCACCTTCATGATGAGTAAGATAGCTACTTAGTGCAGATGTCTAATCTCTAAGTTATAGCTCTCAGGGCTTAGTTATTGAACCATTAGAGGAGGCCAACAACTAGCGTGAATCTGACCATTGGTGTTGCTTTTTCAAATGCTGGAAAATTGCATCTCAAAAAAGGTAGCTAGAATCATGAACATCAAAATACTATTTGCTTAAAGTGATTTTTGAGTTCGTTGGCTACATGTGTTGATTGGCTTATAGCAGTAATCTATTGCTTCTATTATCAAGGCACCTATCAATCTTAATAATAAATAAAATCTATGTAAGAATACATTCCAAATTCAATTAGATAGGTCAACTACTGCCAACAATGTGAAACATGTGCATGATGTCCATGGATCAAGAAATACAGAGAACATTAGGTGTATCTTGAACAAGTGGACATGTTTCAATGAATTTTGATGTTTCATAGAAATACAATTTACTTGGACACTATCCTCCAAACTCAGTTTTATTAAAATAATGTGACAAACTATAGGATAGATTTAGTAAAATTTTAGTGACACGATTCTTATGCATAATTTTAATATGCAAGACTTAACGAGTTCATACCCAGAAATTTTCCAATTACGTAGGCCCAATTTTCATTTTCATTTAATAAATTCAACTACAATTGCAATGCACGTGTACAGAGTAATTATTACTTTAATTCTTAATCATGACCAACACATTATCTTGTTTAGTCTTTAACTCAACAAGAAAGAATAGGCCATAGATACAGTGACACAAACAATCTAGTTCTTAATCATGGCTAGTAGAGAGATCAACATTAATAAAATATGTTGTTAAGTCTTAAACTTAACAACAGACAGTAACCCATAAAAGTAGTCAAGGATAGTGAAGAATAGACATTAGCACAAAAAATTGTAGGCTTAATTGTGTTGTTTTTTCATTTGTTGAGGTTGTTTGATCAGGCTAAAATTTGTGTCTATTCAGAGGGTTTACATCTACGGTGTTGGAAGCGACAAAGGTGACATTTGTAAGTTACTGTATCTTTTACACTTCGATTTTTGGGTTGTCTACTGATTTGCTCGTACTGTTTTTGAATCCTTCCAGGAGGGTTTATGTCTGGCATTTTGGAATTGAAAAACAAGTGTTTGTAAGTTCTTATATCTTTTACAATGTCATTTTATAGTTTTTTGCATCTTTGCATTTTATGGGCTAATGCCCGTTGTTTGCACTCATGCATTGCAACTGCACTTGAATTTATGATGTTAAGTTTTTAATTAAGAAGTAGAGATTAAGCCATAAAAAACTGTTACAAGGACAAAGAAGTAAAACATAAAATGATGGTGTAAAAGATATAGAGACTTGCAAACATCTCCTTTTCCTATTTTAAATATTTTTGTCCTTTGCTATTGTTGATTGTTTTTATGGCTTAATGGCTAAAACAAAATCCATGGAAAAACTATAGGCAATAATGTAATGTCCCGATGTGGGCCCCTATCAGAAGGTGACCTAGGTCTGTCTGAGCGGTTTGCCCAGCCACGTGTCTGGGGTCAAAGTTAGTTACCATTGCACCAAAATCCTGGACTGGTAGTGAATGACACCCCTCTTAGTGTTAAGGGGGCATCCCCAGGATAGGTACTCCTGCCGAAGACCCCAGACATTTAGTTAGTTACCGTTGCACCAAAATCCCAGACTGGTAGTGAACGACACCCCTCTTAGCGTTAAGGGGGCATCCCCAGGATAGGTACCCCCGTCGAAGACCCCAGACACGTGGCTGGGCAAACCGCTCGGACATACCTACGTCACCTTCTGATAGGGGCCTGCATCGGGACATCACAACCCACCATGCTCTACGAGTCTCGACCTCGAGACCTCCAACTTTGATACCAAGTTAGTTACTATTGCACCAAAACCCCGGACTGGTAGTGAATGACACCCCTCTTAGCATTAAGGGGGCATCCCCAGGAAAGGTACTCCCGCCGAAGACCCCAGACACGTGGTTGGGAAAACCACTCGAACAAACCTATGTCACCTTTTGATAGGGGCCCGCATCGGGACATCATAATTAAACCATAAAATGAAAACATGTAAAAAACTATAGAAATACACTGTAAAAGACATATGAACTTACAAAGGCCTGGTTTTTCACTTCACATACAATAGACATAAACCCTTTAAACAGACCTAATTTTCATTTTCAATTAATAAATTCAACTACAATTGCAAAGTAGTTGTAGAAAAAAATATTATTTCCATTCTTAATCATGGTAGGGACATGTGGCATGTCAAGCAATACATTTGCATTTACTATTTGCGAGTTCTCAATTATTGTGAGTAGACTAAAGTGCACCCGTCATTAGTGGCTTATGGTGTGAAGTTTTAAGTCTATCAAGCAAAGTATTATATGCATTTTTTATTCATTTGGTCAGGTTGTTTGGTGAGACTAACATTTGTGTCTATTGAGAGGGTTTGCATCTACGGTGTTGGGAGTGACAGAGGTGGCGCTTGTAAGTTTATGTATCTTCTACACTTTATTTTTTGTGTTTTCTAATGTCTACCATTTTGGAATTGAAAAATGAAGCATTTATAAGTTCCTATATCTTTTACAGTGTCATTTTATAGTTTTTTGCATCTCTACATTTTATGGGTTAATTCTTGTTGTTTGCATGCAGGCATTGCAACTGCACTTGAATTTATTAAATGGCAATGAAAATTAGGTGTAAGTAATTGGAAAATGTTTGGGTATAAAATCACTAAATCTGTGTCTGTTGAAAGGGTTTATGTCTATTGTACGTGGAGCGAAAAATGAGGCGTTTATAAGTTGGTATGTCTTTTGTAGTGTCATTTTATAGTGTTTTACATCTTTGCATTTTATGGGTTGATGTCTATTGTTTGTTGTTGTTTGCATTTTGGGTGTCAATGTCTATTCTTCACTATCCTTGACTGCTTGTATGGGTTAGTGTCTATTGTTGAGTTAAATACTTAACACCATAATTCATTATTGTCGATTTCCTTGCTAGTCGTGATTAAGAATGGAAGTAGCTAACTGCACTCCAATCTATTCGATGAAAATGGGAATTGTTCGTATTTGAAATATTTATCGGGTTTGAAGTTTTAAGCTTGTGGACGAAAGTGATATTTGCATTGTTTTTTTCATTTGCTTAGGTTGTTTGTGTCGGTGTATTTATGGGTTAGTCTTTCTTGTTGAGTTAAAGACTTAACATGACAGTGTGTTGGTCATGATAAAGAATGGAAGTAGTGTTTTCTTTGCAAAAAATATTTTATAGTTTTGCTGATTTTTTGGGAAATATTTACTAAAAGGTAATTATCAATGTCTTTTTGCAATTTTGTCATTGGCTGGTGGTATTTTCCTCATGGTTTTTTCATTTTCTATTTTTTTAAAATAATAATTGTTTTAGGGAGCTTTGCTATTGGGATTATTTCATGATTTTCTTGGTATAGTTGTGTCTTCGTATGTACCATTTATGGGGATGCGTGGCATTTTGAGCAGTACATTTTCATTTACTATTTGTGAGTTCTCATTTATTGTGAGTAGGCTGAAGTGCAGCCGTCATTAGTGGCTTATGGTGTCAAGTTTTAAGTATGTCAATAAAAATATTATTTGTGTTGTTTGATCATTTCCTGAGGTTGTTTGATGAGACTAAAATTTGTGTCTATTGAGAGGGTTTACATCTACGATGTTTGAAGTGACAAAGGTGGAATTTGTAAGTTCCTATATCTTTTACACTCTGGTTTTTGGGTTGTTTAGTGATTTGCTTAGATTGTTTGATGAGGATAAAATCTATGTCTTTTAATAGGGTTTATGTCTAGCATTTGGGAATTGAAAAATTAAGTGTTTGTAAGTTCTTATATCTTTTACACAATTGTTTTATAATTTTTTGCATCTCTGCATTTTATGGGTTAACGCCTACTGTTTGCACACATGCATTGCAATTACACTTGAATTTATCAAATGAAAATGAAAATTAGGTCCAAGTAATTGGAAAATGTCTTGGTATAAAATCACTAAATCTATGTATGTTCAAAGGGTTTACGTCTATTGTATGGGGAGCAAAAAAAAAGGAATTTGTAAGTTCGTATGTCTTTTACAGTTTCATTTTACAGTGTTTTACATCTTAGCATTTTATGGGTTAATGTCTATTGCTTGTTGTTGTTTGAATTTTGTGTGTTAATGTATATTCTTCGCTATGCTTGACTGATTTTATGGGTTAGCGTATGTGTTTGAGTTAAAGACTTAACACCGTAATTCATTAATGTCAATTTCTCTGCTAACCATGATTAAGAATGGAAGTACCTAGTTGCACATAAATCTATTCAATAAGAATGAGAATTTTTTGTATTTGAAATATTTCTTGGGTTTGAAGTTTAAATCCTATCCATGAAAGTGTTGTTTGCATTGTTTTTTCATTTGGTCAAGTTGTTTGTGTGAGTTCCACATGTGTCCATTGCAACTGCAATTGAATTTATTGAATGAAATAGTTTTGTACACCTTTGTATTTTATGGGTTAATGTCGATTGTTTGTTGTTATCTGCATTTTGTGCATGCATGCATTGCAACTATAGTTGAATTTATTAAAAGAAAATGAAAATTGTGTCTAAGCAATTGGAAAACATCTGGGTATAAAAACCATTAAATCTGTGTCAGTTGAAAGGGTTTACATTTGTAAGGTCGTATGCAGGAAAAGATATAGGAACTTACAAATGGCTTGTTCTTTGCTATCAATATGGTCGACATAAACTATCACAAGAGACATGGATTTCATGCTCTAAATCATTTTAAACATTTTTGCAATAGGCTAATCTTTGTTGTTGCTTATCTTTTAGTGTTCTTATTGATTAATCTTAGTTTTTGCAATTTTGTTATTGAATTTTGATATTTTGGTCATCGTTTTGTATTTTCCTAGTCCAAATTAATTGTACATTTATGAAACAACAATAGACATTGAAGGATGTCTATCTGTTGAAGATATGTCTTCGAGCAAATGAATAGACAATGCAAATAATAGTTTGCTTGACAGACTTAAAACTTCACACTATAGGCCACTACTAACGTGTGCATTTCAATCTAGTCACAATATCTAAAGCATTGTTTTAGTAGGAAGTATTCAGCCCAAAACATTAGTGCACACACTAATAGGCTTATTCATTCCTAATGTTTTATTGCTATACACATGGTCATTGCAGATGTTTCTGTTGATAGGTGGCATTGTTCATATTATTTCATATGCGTTGTCTAAAAATTCTGCTACAATTGAGCATTGGAAATTGAAAGGCATTGTTATACAGATTCTCTATTTATGATTATGATTGATAGGTTCCTTGTTCTTCTCAGGTCGTAGTTGTAACTCACACCATTTTCCACATGCATGGGTACATAGGAGATCAAGTTCAACATGTGCTATGGTGTATGTTTGTAAGTTCAGTCTCTACTTTGTATTCTATATTGTCACAACCTATCCTTCTTGCAGGAGAATTATTCTGGTTATATAGAAAATGCACTAGATTACAATTATAGTCATGTACCAAACCTTTTTTCTTGTCCTATTCATTGCAGTTATATTCTCTTTGCACTTTTGGCTTGTATTGCTTTGTGCTTGACTTACTATTGTTATGTTGTGCTTCTATATTATTACACTATTGTTCAACAAAGATATTTTAGTTGGTATTTTCCTATTTCAATCAATATTTCACTTTCATTTGAATTTATACATAAAAGCACTTGATTATTTTTTTCCAAGCATTTGTAAAAAACCCTCTCGTGACAAGAATCAAATGTGATAAGAAAAAAATGTTTAGATAGATGGCATGATTATCTAGGCATCGATGGTGATCATTTCTACTCTATTCAATCTACCAATAATCAATCACCAGACTCTGTATTTGAGATCTCCACCTATGTTTTTAGTCATATCAAGGAAAACTATAACTTTGTTAATACAATCTTGATGCAAGAATTTGGGAAAGCACAGTTTCCATGGACCTTGAACCGATATTGCTTCTAAGATTGTCAGACTATCTTGGCCATTGCAAAATTGTTGTTCATCAGAACTTGAGAGCACATAGTTTTCTTGCATACTGCATTTTGCATTTTCCCTTCTCAGAGTGCATAGGCATAATACGTTTTTAGTTCACAAAGTTTTCGATGTTTACAAATTGATAGGGCACAATTTGCTTAGAATTCCCAAAATTACAACCGCATAAATACATATATGTATATATATACATATGCATATATATGTGTGTGTGTATGTACATTGTCCATGTATATGTGTATATGCATATGTTTATGTGTATGCATATACGTATCTTATCTCAAACCATAATTAGAGTTGAAAAGTATAACAAGATTACTACCATAATTGATCGATTTATTTGCTTACAGATAGTCATCTTGTTGTTGCTAAATTCATTTGTCATTTCTCAACTAATATGGTTTCCTTTTTGGTATAGTGTGGACTACATAGGATTTCCAATTTGATGGTACTATGCTAGATTTTGCATTGTTGGTGATCAATGTTAGTGATGCAAAATTATGCTCATTTATTTTTTTCTTATTTTCAAATACCTATTACTCTGCTTAATAGCCTTAGAAGAACTTTCTTTTTTAGCCAATTGAATTGATATTAAGAATTTGGTGTTGCGTTGCAAGCTACCTAATGCAAAATAGTCAACCAAATGCTAAAGGTAGAAATCTTGCATTGCTATTTATCACAGTCAGTAATTGCCTCTTCAACTATTCTTTGTATGTATTCAATATTTCAATCTTCACATATTGTTTTTTTTTGTAATTATTATACTAATTAGTGCTAATACAATTCGTATCTTTTTTCCTTTCACATGTAATTTGCCAATATGGTTAGAAATAATTTTGTTATAACACAAAAAAAATTACAAGAGCCAATTGTTGTAGAAACCTAGAAAGCAAGTGTGAATGCACCTCTGACATGGGTGGATGGAGCTTTACACTATGCACATTATTGTCGATATGAATTGTTCAATTACAAACTTTGCAATTGCCTATTTGACATACTATATTTTTTTCTTAATTTCCATTATACACAGAGCTAGCTACGCAATGTTCTTGTGGATCATTTCTTAATTTGTCTTCACAATTGTTGTCCTATAGCTTTAAGGATTTGCGATAATGGCTTGTGTTAAACAATGCTAATGGATTTGCATAATCTAGATGACAAAAAACACATATCTATCAAGAATGAAGGCCTCCACCACAAGAATCAACACTGGTGATGGGACTGGGATTTGGGTTGACATGTTCTATCAAAAATGGCTGGCATATTGACTAAACATTGCAATATGCATGTGACCTTTAGTAAACAAAACAATGTATTTGCATTTCAACAATGATGCATGTAATACTATGTTATCAATTATTTTCCATGACATAATGCTTGCTGCTTGTGACTTTATAATCACAATAAAAAGATCCATCTAGGCTTGCACATAAACATTACAGAAAGGAAATTTCATTTCAAACTTCTTTTCATGAATTGGAAATTGATGAAAATAACTATGTTCCAATGCTTTGAAACAACACTACCATACAAAATTGTTATCATAACAATGAATGAATGCATTATTGATTGACTTGAACTTTGCAATAGTGTCATCAAATTCTGCTTCACCACCCTCTTTACCATTTTAATTTTTTTTCGTAGGCTTCGTTTCTAAATGCAAGCAACAATTGACAAAATTAGGCCTTGCTAGATACAATGTTTTGAAAAGCTCTTTGAAGTTATTCTGGAAAAGAGTTCCTAGAAGTATAATGTGTCATTTTGAATTAATCCTTTTGCATGAATTCCATATCTTTGATCGGAAACTTCAAAGAAAATTGCTTTTAGAGAGTGCATGTCTACTCATTCTTAATGGTGGTCATCAAACTTGAAATAGTTGATCAAAGATATTTTGTTTATGCAAAAGGGTTAATTCAAAACTACACATTATACTCTGAAGAAATTTTCCCCAGAATAACTTCAAAGAGCTTTTCAACACATTTGTATTTGGTGAGACAAAAAAAATTCAATTCTTGCTTAAGTGAAAATTCGAAGCTATACTTGACACTTGGTGAAGTTATGGCTATGAGCAAGATCTACAAGCTAGACACATTCTTCATGGATGAAATTGGAAATAAAATTCACAATGGAAAGAAGGGTGGAGAAGTGGAATTTGATGAAACTTTTGCAAAGTTCAGATTAATGACTGATACTTTTGTTCACTGTTATGATGGGAAGAATCTGAATAGTCTTCCTAGAGTAAAGGATTTTACTATGATTTTGAGAGAATATTGTATACAATAGGTTGTCTATCAACATGGCCTTGTCTACACTACTTTATCATGTGTGGGAGACATCAAGTCACTATATCTCATGTGAATGTTGCAACGATAAATCTTCAAAGTCTCAAAAAACGTAAAGGGAAAAATACAACACTTTATGGATTTTCCAGTATGGAAGGCAACACACACCTTTTTCCTTTCTTTGCAAATCATTGTATCATATGCTCTTTGAATACATATAGCTCTCCATTGCATGCACAAGGAATAGGATGTTTTTAGCCCATGCATGATATATAGTCACTAAATTTCATATATTGTCAATAGATTCAAGTGTAACTGTCATTAATGGCTTGTGCTATAAAGTTTTGAGACTGTTGAGCAAAGGGTTATTTGCATTGTTTATTCATTTGTTGAGATTGTTTGATGAGCCCAAAATCTTTGTATATTGACACACTTTAATCCATCATATTGCTATAAAAAAAATAGGCATTTGTAACTTCTTATATCTTTTACATTGCAATTTTTACCTTGTTTATTCATTTGCTTGGATTGTTTGAAGAGACTCAAGTCTATGGTTGTTGATAGGAATTATGTCTAGCATTTTCGAGATGAAATCACAAAGTAAAAGACCAATGTTGTTCAAATTCAGAATGGGGGGAAATGGAAAGAAGTTGATCTAGTCTACCAAACTTCTCAAGCAGGTTCTGAATGAACATGATGTATCCAAATACATGGAAGTTGCAATAGATACATTTTGTATCTTCACAACTCCTATTTCCCTAGTATTGTTGACCTAGCAAGTCCTATGGATTTTCAAATTCATTCATTCTATAATATGACCTATCCAAAGGATTTATATCTTTTCTATTCATAGTGCGATCTGTTGATAGAATCAATGCATTGCTTCATGAGGGTGAAATATTTCTCTATCTAGAGGGTTTATATTTATCATGGTGCAAGCAAAAAAATACATGTTTCTAAGTGCCCATGTCCTTTACACTATCATTTTTTGCATTTTTTATTCATTTGTTCAGATTGTTTGGTGGGAATGAAATTAATATCTGTCAACAAGCTTTATTTCCACCATCTTGAAAGAAAAAAATAGTGCATTTATAAGTTCCTATACCTTTTACACTGCCATTTTATAGTTCTAGACATCTTTGCATCTGTAATGGCCCCTCTTCTATTGCAAGTTATTTACCACAAAAGAAAAGGACAAATTTAATCAATGCCTACTATTTTATTACTTTTGGAAATATTTCATGGCTTCCTAGCATTCTTCGATATAGTCTTCTCTTTTGATTTATGATTACTATTATTTATGGCTTCACATATGATGTTAATTAATGTGCATTGAAAAGAGCATTATGTTTCACCCATTACTCATTCATCTAATCTTCTAACTTTAGCACTCTTCGTGTATTTTCCTTCTACTTTCACATCTTTCTACTTGCATATTATTGTCAATATTAGAAAGAAAAAAAATTAATCAACTCTTGATGTTTTTTTTTTCTATTATAAATATCTTGTGGCCTTGTTATGTTCTTTGATGTAGTCATGGCTTTTTTGCTTTCAGTTGTTCATGGCATGTATGTTTGTCCTTGATGACAAAAATGGCTTTGGTTTTGGTGACACATTTGTTTGTCCTTGATGATCACTGGTTTTGGTAATACAATACAAGGTTTGCACAAAGCATTTGGTTGGACATATATTAATGAGGGTTCATCCTTATAATGGTTCAATTTTCTTTAGGCAGCTTGGTTTAGTGGCACATTTATATGAACACATTTATATTGATCTTGGTTCATGTGGTGTTGGTTCACATGGTTCATCATATACATTCAGTTTTTCAGTTTTTACATGTATATGTTGGTACTAATGTTTAATGTGTGTTCATTATGATAGGACATGCACATGAGGTATATGGTATGATTTCTCAGGAATATATGATTCATTTCATTTTGGTAGGGCATGAACATGAGGCATATGGTTTGTTTATCATGAGGTATTTGGTATGAGTTTTCAGGAACATATGATTCATTAGTGCTTGCAGCATTTACAAACTCAGATTGTTTGCATACTCTGAGGTGATCTTGGCCTTCCTTGTTACATTTTTAATGTGATTGTTTGTTCACATTTTCTTGGTGGCATTGCTATTACATATTGTCATATGGCTTTGGCAATAAAATTGTATCCATGGTTTATATTGTATATGGATAAGTCTTAATTACATTTCATATCATTAAAAGGAGATGAATATTAAAAGTCATATGGCAGACTTGGTTAATGTTTCAGGCTTTATGCTTATATCAGGCAATCATATAAACCATGTGAAGGCTTGGAAATGCAAGGTATTGTATTTGAATGGTCATCGGTGGTTGACTTAGTGATTTGGGATCGACAACATACATTTGGTTATGATGTGGCAATAATGTGTGTTGGCATAATGTTTTGGCATCAGTCTCAAAATCATTATGATGTTTGATTTAAATGATGCATATCATTGAGATTTGTTACCAAATCTAAAAGCATCATTATTTTTGGTAAAGTCCTCAAAGGACTCAAAGTAAAAGCTAGGGAAAAACTTAACATGAATTGTTTTGAACCCTAGCTGCCATGAGAATATTGTAAATCTATTTTTCTCTTGATCAACATTAAAGGAGTTAAAGAGTTAGTTGCAAACATGGAAAACAGTTTACGAGCCAACAAGATCTTGGTGGTTGTTGAGATAGTGGAAATGGCTACTTCAGCTGATCAATTGCAGTTGGCTTCATCGAGCTTTGTCTGGTATTTGTTTGTTTTATTCATTTCATAATCAATTTTTTACTCTTGTTTTTAAAGAAAAGATTAAAGGGAGTTAATACATTTTGAAGCTCAATTTATAACTGAAATTTTGTTTAGGGTTTCTCGTTAATACCCTAACCTGAGTTGTTCTTGACTGTTACAAAACTAAATTTAGAGATTTTGTATCCATTTTAAAAAGATGGGTGTTTTGGTATTTGTTTGGGGAAATGAGGCATTTTTGTGAAGTGAAGAAAAAGGGATTTTATGAATACTCTTTAAGAGATTATTTTCCATACTGAATATCATTCTGTATTGAAGATCTGTTAATTTGTTGAGAATATTTTGATGCACAACATTCTTCGATGAACTGAATGAGAATATGCTTGGTCTTCTATTGTAATTCTAGGGTTGCAAAAACTTGCACTTCTAGAGTTATGACAGAATGCTATAATTTTGTAAAAGGAGTTGGTGCTCTAAAGTGAATAAAGGAAAGATTTTTTGAGTGAGTTTTTATACCCCAAGAGGGTTTTTCCACTCAGGACAATTTTTGGTGTTATGTAATATTTTTTGGTGTGATTGGTTCATTTATTTGAGTTGCATAATATTGTTGATATCAGTCATTTATTTTCTGCCCATTCCTTAACTTATCATGCATAAATGATTCAATTACAAGCTATGATTTATGTGCAACATTTTTCAATCCAATCTAAGTTAAATTGATTTGCAATACATGTTGTTTTGTCTAAGTACATGAGAAGTCAGGTTTTCAATAAGCCATTTGATAATTTGTTTTCAAAGTTTAAAAATTATAGCTCTTATAAATCATTAATTCACCCCCCCCCTCAGTGATTTCAATCTTCCAACAATTGGTATTAGAGCCTAGGGTCCTTACATAGGTCTAATCCACCTAGGATTGATTCTGGTCTTTGGAAGTCAATCAAACATGTCACAAGCTCTAGAAGGTACTTCTGTGACTAGAGCTCCAAGGTACAGATTATGTGTTCTAGAAATTAAGAATGGAAACTTATCTGATTTCAGTTGATCTTGATGTGTGGAGCATAGTTTTAGTAGGGTATAATGTTCCATCCACAATACCCACAGATGTTGCTGAAAAGAAGAGGTATAAAATTAATGCTAGAGCCAAACATGCTCTTTTGTGTGGCTTAACCAAAGATGTATTTGTTAAAATAATGCATTGCAAATCTGCTAAAGAGATTTGGAAAAAACTTGAAAATATTTATCAAGGTAATGATAAAGTCAAACAATCAAATATTCTTACCCTCAAAACTCAGTTTGAGGAAATGAAAATGAATGATGATGAAAAGGTGGCTGAATATTTTTTGAGAATAAGTGAGATTGTTAATGCAATGAGAGGTTTAGGAGAAGAAATAGAGGTGTTTGATGTGGTTAAAAAGGTCATTAGAACCTTACATCCTATATATGAAACTAAGGTTTCAGCCCTTGAAGAAAAGAAACATTTTGACAAGCTTACTTTAGATGATCTACAAGGAACTCTTACTGCCTTTGAAATGAGAACTTGCAAAAACAACTTACTAGGAAAAGAAACTACTTTTAAAACTTAAAAAAGGGAAACCTTAGTTGAAAGTGAGTCAAAAGATTATGATACCCAGGAATCTCACTTTGTTAGAAAATTGAAAAAGGGATCAGGTAAATACAAAGGAAAACTTCCCTTTAAATGTTTCAACTGTGGAAAAATTGGACATTTTGCAGCTAAGTGTCCTTATGGTGATCAAAACAGTGATGATGAAAAGTCTGATTAATAGTCTAATAAGAATATTTATAAACCTAAAAAGAAGTTCAATTTCAAGAAGAAAAAGAGTTTGTTTGTTAAAGATGATTCAAATAGTGATATTGAAGATTCTTCTGATAATGAAGAAGAAACTTTGTTTATGGTTGAATTCAAATAGCCAGAAGATATAAATACCAAGGATATTTTAGAAGGTGGTGAAGTAGATCTTGAGGGTGAGCTAAAATGTGCCTTAAAAGAAATTAGAAAACTTAAAAGGCAAGTTTTGGTTCAGGAACAAAAACCAGATCAAGAAATTGTTACTTTGAAGACTCAACTTGAGGAATTTAAAAGGATTGAGGATTATCTTAAAACAACTATGAGCACAAAAGACAAAGAAATTCAAATATTAGAACAAGAAGTTGTTGATCTTAGAAAGAAAATTGAAGGGTATGAAAGTACACTAAAACTTAATGATGCCCTTAGTAAGCAAAAATTGCATAAGGATAAAACTAGACTTGGGTTTGAAAAGGGTGAAAGTTCAATTGATAATTCAAAAGGAAAGTCTAAATCTTCAAATAAGAGTTTCAAATCAGATTATCCTGAATCTAGTAAGAATCATGATTATCCTTTTGAAAACAAAAGAATATCATACAGATTTAATCCTTATTTCTTTGGCTACTGCTTCTTTTGTAACAAGTTTGGCCATAAAGTGAGTACTTGTAGACTCACGACTCCTAGAATATCAAGGTTTGGTCATAAGCAGCATTTTGGTTTTGTTAATCAAGTTATATGTTTTAAATGCAATACTTTGGGACATACAATCAAACAATGCAAAGTTAATCTGCATAAAAAAATAGCAAAAACAAAAATGGTATGGAAACCTAAATTTGTTAAAAGCTTAGAGCAATCAATGCTTGTTCAAACTGCTTTTCATTCTAAGAAGAAAGATATTTGTGTCCTAGATAGTGGTTTTTCCAACCACATGACAGGGGACAAGGATAAATTCATCAAACTTGAGGATTACTCTGGTGGATATGTGAAATTTGGTGACAACATTGGTATACAGATTAAAGGTAAAGGCTCACTTTTGCTAAATGAGGACACACCTATTTATGATGTATATTATGTGGAAGGTCTAAAGCACAATTTACTTAGTGTTAGCCAAATTTGTGATAGTGGTTACCATGTTATGTTTACTAAACAGGGATGTGAGATCAAGAACAAATATGGGAAGACTATTGTAGTAAGAAAGAGAACTAAAGGTAATGTTTATCATCTTCTTGACACCTCTAGTAATAACAATAATGGTGGTATATGTCTAATGGGTCAAGTTGAAGACAACTGGTTATGGCATAAAAGGTTAGGCCATATAAAATTTGATAATTTGGTTAGAATTAGTAAAAACCAGAATGTTAGAGGTCTACCAGTGCTTAATAAACCAGAAAATTTTGTATGCAAAGAATGCTTAAATGGTAAACAAACTAAAGTAAGTTTTAAGACAAAAGAGCATTCTTCGACTAAGCCTCTACAACTAGTGCATACAGATTTGTGTGGTCCAATTAGAACAAGATCAATTAATGGTGAAAAATATTTCATGTTGTTTGTGGATAATTATACAAGAATGGTTTGGGTTACTTTTCTTAAACATAAGTCAGAGGAATTTCAAAGGTTCAAAATCTTTTGTAAAATGGTTGAAAAAGAGTCTGATTTGAAACCTAAGTGCTTAAGATCTGATAAAAGAGGGGATTTTACTTCTCAGGAATTTGTTGATTATTGTGAAAAACATGGTATTAAAAGGCAATATGCACTTACTAAAACATCTCAACAAAATGGGGTAGTTGAATGTAAAAATAGAACTATAAAGGAAATGGCAAGAACCATGTTAGATGAAGCTAAGTTACCTGATATGTATTGGAAAGAAGTTTTTCATATAGTTGTATACATTCTAAATAGAGTGCAACTTAGAGTGAAATCAAAATACACTCCCTATGAATTATGGTATGGAAAGTCTACTTCTGTCAAGCATTTTAAAATTTTTGGTAGCAAATGTTTTATTAAGAAAGATGATGAACATCTAGGCAACTTTCAATCAAAATGTGACGAGGGTATCTTTTTGGGATACTCAACTCAAAGTAAGGCCTACAAGTATTATAATAAAAGGCTTAATAAAATTGTTGAAGCAGTTAATGGGAAAGTTGATGAAAGAATGCATTTAGAGACTAATCTTTTGCAGGATAATGATGAAGAGATAGAAACATAACTTGAAGTAATTCCTAAAGAATTTGAGACAGCAAGTCCTAAACTTGTTGAAACAACAAGCTCTGAGAATATTGTGCCTAAAACTCCTTCAAAATTTGTAGCTAAAAACCATCCTTCAAGAAAAAATATTGGAGACAAAGATGCAGGAATTCAAACACGAAGAAAGGATGCTAAATTTGAAGAACAAGCTCAAATAACATAACATATTGCCTTGTGTTTGATTTCTGAATTTGAACCAAAAAATTGTGATGAATCTCTCTTGGATGAATGTTGGCTTAAAGCTATATAGGAAGAAATAAGTCAAATTGAGAAAAACCAAACTTGGGAGTTAGTCCCAAGACCAAATGACAAAAATGTCATAGGTGGAAAATGGGTTTATAGAAACAAGCTTGATGAAAGTGGCAAAGTTCGCAACAAAGCAAGGTTTGTTTGCAAAGGTTATTCTCAACGGGAAGGTATTGATTTTGGTGAAACATATGCACCTGTTGCTAGATTAGAATCCATTAGAATATTCTTGGCTTATTTTGTTTTTAAGAATTTCACTATTTATAAAATGGATGTCAAACAACATTTTTAAATGGTTACCTAGATGAAGAGGTTTACATGGAACACCCTAAAGGGTTTATTTGCAAAGACAAGCCTAATCATGTTTACAGGTTGAAGAAGGCCTTATATGGCTTAAAACAAGTACCTAGGGCATGTTGCTCAAGGTTGGATAAACATTCGATATCAAATGACTTCACTAGAGGTGGTGTTGACAACAATCTTTATGTTATAATTGAAGATATTGATGTTTTAGTTGTTCAAGTTAAAGTAGATGATTGTTGGAAAATGGTAAGCGCTCCCCTCGGGATTCGTGACATGGACTAACCACCTCATGTGGATTTGTTAACTCTGGTAGTTGTATTGGGAATTAACAGGTTGATCTATTGGTGCAATGACAACTATGGGCCAAAAATTGGTATCAGAGCCAAAGGCGTCAGGTTTGAATCCCCTCGGGTAATACTGAGGGGGAGTTTGTTGGCAGATGGTCAACGCTCCCCTTGGGATTTGTGACATGGACTAACCGCCTCCCATGGATTCGTTAACTCTGGTAGTTGTATCAGGCATTAACATGTTGATATGTTGGTGCAACGACAACTATGGGCCAACATGGCTTTGCGTTGAGTTTTTTTGTCCATGCATGACATTTTAGCAAGGCCATTGTGCATCTATAATTTGCAATTTTTGTTCATTGCAAATATATTGAAATGCACATGCCATTAATGGCTTTTACTATAAAGTTTTCAAATTGTTCAGCAAATGATTATTTGCACTATTTATTCATTTTCTCAAGTTGTTTGATGTGGCTCAAATCTACATCTATTGAAAGACTTTATATATGTTCTATAGAGAGAAAAAAAGGACTCATGTGTAAGTTCATATATCTTTTACACTATCATCCGTGCATTTTTTATTCACTTTCTCAAATTGTTATATGAGGGTCAAATCTTTGTCTCTTGATAGGGTTTATGTCTACCATGGTGGAAGCAAAAGATGAGCTAGTTGTAAGTTCTAATTTCTTTAGCATTGTCTTTTTTGTGATGATTTACACATTGAAAAGGGAAAAAGACAATTCCAAATGTTTTACTGCTATTGAAAATATTTCATGTCTTTCTAATCATGGCTTTGTGCACATATACTGCATAATTTTCATTTATTTTCAATAAACTAAAACACAAATGTGACTAATGGAAACACCTGGATCTCTGTTTGTTGACACTGTTACCGGCTACTGACTTTCCTGTCATTTTGGAAACAAAAAAGTAGGCATCTGTGAGTTTGTATATCTTCTATATTGCAATTTTTGTACTATTATTTGATTTTCTCATATTGATTGCCAATGTTTTAAGCTTTTTCTATTAACAATTTTAATGACCACCTTCACTGATGCAAAGCTACAACACCAAAGATGAATTTGCTCCCAGGTCAGAATGGAGGGAATTGGAAAAAAGTTGATATTGTTTTGAGATCCTCACCACATAGCACCAGCTATGCCATTGCTTGTCATAACTCATACTTGATGGGGAAAAGCAATTTTTTTCACCCAATTCTCAATGTCTCTTCTTTTCTGCATCCGGTTGTTCACAATCACTCGAAACCATTTCCTCTAGCTAAAATCACTCTGCTCTCAATTCGACTCACCAATTTCCCTTGCCATAAAATGAAGAATAAATGATTCACTTCCCTCATTTTTTCAATAATATGATCACTTGAAAGGGTTTATATCTATTGTAAGGGTAATATGCTTTATCCAGAAAGCCTATGAATTATTTGATCTCAACAAAATCTTTGTTTGTTGAGAGCTTTTATATCTACCATTTTTTAAGTTAAAAATGAGATGTTTGTAATTTTGTATATCTTTCACACTGTCATTTTGTGCATTGTTTATTCATATGTTCAGATGGTTTGATACCGATAAAAAATTGCTTGTGTTAATAGGATTTATGGCTTACATATTGGTAATGAAAAACAATGCATTTGGAAGTCCCTATATCTTTTACACTCCTAGTATATGTTTTTATCAATTCTAATGTTGTGCTACTGTTGCAAAATATTGCATTCTTTTGTAATGTTCTTTGATATAGTCATGTCCTCAAACCCACTCTTTCTATTTAGACATGTTGTCTTGACGAGGTCATTCTGCATATACAGTCTTTAATTCTTGTTTCTATTGTTTATTAATTTGCCTAGATTGTTTGATGAGGGTCAAATATGTGTCTACTGGCACAGTTCACATCCATCATATTGAAAACAAAAAAGGAGAGGTATGTAAGTTTCTATCTCTTTTACATTGTCAACTTCTTATTGTTTATTCACCGGCATTGATTTTTTGGTGAGACTAAGATCTTTGTCTATTGACAGGGTTTATCTCTATTTTCTTGCAAGAAGAAAAAGAGCCAGCTATAAGTTCCTATATCTTTAACACTGTCCTTTTATGGTTTTTTACATCTTTGCATTTTATGTCCTAATATTGTTTCTTCTTCCTTTCATTTACTAGTCTCTATTTTTTATCTATCACAAAAGGACTGACTTGTACGCATTATTAATGAATTATCATGTACAATTTTATGTCTATCAAATTCATCTCTCTTAAGAGGGTTTATATGTATCATATTGAATGCCAAAAAGGATGCATTTGTAAGTTCCTATAGCTTTTACATACTCATTTTTTGAATTGTTTATTCATTTGCTCAGAATAGTTGATGGCAATCAAATCTCCGTCTGTTAGCAGGATTTTTGTGTATCGTATTGGAGACAAGGAACAAGGCATTTGTAAGTTATATTTTTTACAGTGTCGTTTTATAGTTTTTTTCATCTCTGCATTTCGTCTATTAATATCTATTTTTTGTTGTTCTCTACATTTAATGGGTTGTTCTCTATTGTTTTTTGTCCTCTGCACTTTATGTGTTCATTTTTATTCTTTTATGTCTTTGAATGCCTTTATGGGTCATTGCTAGTTGTTTAGTTATAGACTTAACACCATAATTCATTACTAGTGATTTTCTTGATGGGCACAACTAACAATGGTGCTATTGCAAATATTACATGACATTTTCATTTTTTGCCAATGAACTGAACCACAATCGTCTTCAATGAATTCTGGTATCAACTTCTAAAACTGTTAAGCAAAGGATTATTTGTGTTGTTTATTCATTTCCACACATTAATTGATGACAATGAAATCTCTCAAAAACTAGGCAGTTGTGATTGGTTACTTACACATTACATTCTTTATATTTATCGTATGCTTTTACAAATTGTTGTATGTTGTTTAGTTACAGACTTAACACCATAATTTATAAATGTTGAGTTCTATGTTCACCACTATTAACTATGGAACTTATCTTTTCTCTCCCATTCATTCATGCCAGCTACAATTGAATGTGTTAAATGGAAATTGCATCTACATAAGTGCAAAAATGGTCAGTGTAAAATCTATAAAACTTGGTCAATATGTAACGATTTCTCGAAATGTTCTCCTTCTACAACTATTAAGATTTTGTGCATCTTGCCTCTCTTTCATATCAAGTGATTTCGTTTTCAATTTTTTTTATGCTTTTTTCTTTTAACTATTTATTTTATGAACTAATCGCTAGTTTCAATTTTCTCAATGTAGTTACCTAGACTGATGAAGGTTGAAAAGACAACTCGATTAGCAGTCATTGACATTCAAGCTAATATGATCACAATGATATTATTATTCCCACATGCATCATAACGACTTTTTCAATGTACATAAAACTATTTGAAATTCTAAACATTATATGTTTCAATGATCATTGTGACCTATCAAAAATCACATTATGTTTTTGACAACTCAATAAAGAATATATATCCTGGTTTTGATAAAACTTATCTCAAATTGCATATATGTCCAAAGGTTTATTAATATAGTTGTTCATATGATGTTTATTTCATTTCATCTTATTGCATTGTAGTATCACATTATCTTACACCCATCTATCATTTATCTAATTTCTTAGCTTAAGCACTTTTCATATATGTTGTGATGATCGTATCTCTTTCTCTTTGTCTCTCTATTCATGTGCATTTCCCGCCTTCACTCTCTAGCTTAAATTTTTATTGATTATATAATCAATGACACTAAAACATTATTGATAATCAAGCTTTTGAATCTATTCAACCATGTAATTAAACCATTAAAAATTATTCACAACATTTCAACAAGTATATGTAACTACATCAATATAATATACTTATCATTTTGTCCAATACTAATCTACCATTGTAAATAAACATGTCATTAAATGATAAAGATTTATGTCATGGTGAAGAAATAAACATAACTAATCTACATTTCTTGGCTTTACAATACACATATCAAAGCTAAAGTTTTGGAAAAGACCATTTCGCACCTAATACAAACAAAAGAAATCTACTCTATCTTTGTTTATTCATCTCACAAAATTGAAGAAACATAAGCTATCATTAATGCAAATGTTTAGACAATGTTTTTGACAATAGTTTGCAATATGCTTTAAATTGAATCGTACTAATACTTAGACAATGATCTCTTATAATAAATTTTGATAACTTTGGATGTCCAACTAAAATTATTAATTTAAACAATCCAAAAATAATTAATAGCAAAAAAACAAATCGAGTTATGTATATATCTATGTATTATTTGCATATACATTTATTTGCATCTCTATTAGGAATAATATAGATATATATATACAATGCATTTAGATATATATATCTATTGTCTATAAATGCACTATAGATGTATATGTATGTTTGTATATCTGCATACATATACATATATATATGTTTTTATATATATACATCTATATATATTTGTATGCTATTACTATATTTATCTACATATATAGACATATATACATACAAATGCTCATGATCGATATCAATATAATGTTCTCATCATCTTGTCCAACATTGACATATCACTTTAGCTAAACAAGTAATTAAACGATAAACATCAATGACATGGTGAAGAAATGAACATAACTAATCTACATTTCATGACTTTACAATACATATATCAAAGCCAAAGTTTTTGAAAACACCATTTCGCACCTAGTACAAACAAAAGGAAACATGCATGACTCTTTTGTCCATTGTCAAGCTTCGCTTGTTGATCTGACAAGATTCAACAACCATTAAACTAACATTGATAAAAATATTCAAAAACTACTCTCCAAGCACATAACTATTCAAAAGTTGTTCTTCAAGCACATAACTTTCAATGTTCGATTAAAACTATTAATTTAACAAACAAAAAAAAAAATTGCAAGAAAAAAATTGAAATTACATGTCTCTCTCTCTCTCTCTATCTATCAATCTATCTATCTATCTATCTATCTATCTATATATATATATATATATATATATATATATATGCATGTGTATTATGGATTATATATATATAATACACACACACACACACACATATATATGTAGATGTATATGTAGATACATATATATACATACATATTAGATGTGCATGTAAACATGCATACATATACAAGTATAATAAATTTATAGATAGCAAGTATATATATCTATATGCACTATATATATATATATATGTATGTATGTGTGTGTGTGTATTATGGATTATATATATATATATATATATAGTGCATATAGATATATATACTTGCTATCTATAAATGTGTTATACTTGTATATGTATGCATGTTTACATGCACATCTATATATGTATGTGTGTATATATATATATATATGTGTGTGTGTGTGTGTGTATGTATGTATATATATGTATCTATATACACATCTATATATGTCTATGCGATTACTATATATATATATAGAGAGAGAGAGAGAAGTCATAATGATCAACATCCTAGATTACAAAGTAACTCCTCTTATATGTCTTTACATATCATGGATTCTGCCATACGAATCAAAATGAATAGTTTATCAAATATATGCATCCCATCAAAGTATTTAATTGGAAAGATGTTCTATAACTACTAGTATCTAATTGTTTTTAGCATGCCTCTATGAACAACCTCCTTTATTTTAGTTGACACCATAGCGTAAGAGATATTATTCACTTGTATTCTTTGGAATTTAAACCTTTCTAATGTATACATGAACCTTGATTTTACATTTGCAAACATACCCTTGCACTTGACGCTAAAATTATGATCTAGGATTTTGGAGTAGTAATTTCAAGATGCAACGAAATCATGTTATTGTTGGGAATTTTTTTAATTTTAATATAATATTGAAGGCCTAGGTGATTTAAATTTTTTTTTGAATATCTTCATAGGCCAATCACTAGGACAGTCTAGACATTTAGACACTACAAACATTTTTTTTGATTAAATTTAGAAAACCTGTACTGTAGATTCAATGTATCAAATTCATCTCAAAATAGATTATACTTATTAGTGCTACTTGACATGTCTTTTGTGTCCAATGATGAAATGCTTTTATTTATGTCTAATTTCAATTGATTGCTACAGGGTAAAAAATAAGACATGTCTACACTCGAATTTGTTTTTGAATGTTATTTTATAGTTTATATGCATTTGCAATTCATCAATGGCTTATGATGTAAAATATTAACTATTCCCAACAAACCATTGCTTGTGACCCTTGTTCAAATGCATGTCAACCATTCTTGTCGGATCAACGCTTCTCAAGTCCCATTCATGCTTCCTTGATTTTCCTTCATTCTTATATGTTTTGTATCTAAACTTGGCTTCATTCTTACACGTATTTCATCCATCCTTGGAAAAATGAATAAATGCAATAGATCTTTCTGCTCTGAAAATGTAGTAAATTGTTGTAAAATTCAAGGTAATTGCCATAAATTTTATAACATTTCTGAGTACATACTCTACAAGGTTTGACCGCTTCATGCATCCTCTGTGTATTTTTTCATGCCATAACAATATAAAGGAATGAAACACTTGTATCTTTTAGAAATCAAACAATAATCTTAACAAAATTATGTTCATAATTTATATCCTTGGGTCCTGAATTAGACGACTAGTTTTTGAAGATAGAGAATTACATACAATAAATATATGATATAATCATATAGAAATTTTGATAAACAATGTAAATCTCCTACTATCAACTAGCTCAGTATTTTACAAACTTTGTACCTTCCTATATATTTCACA
The DNA here is from genome assembly GCA_007258455.2 of Sequoia sempervirens. Taxonomy (NCBI): domain Eukaryota; kingdom Viridiplantae; phylum Streptophyta; class Pinopsida; order Cupressales; family Cupressaceae; genus Sequoia; species Sequoia sempervirens. Next base: position 102,774 of record VDFB02077509.1, read on the forward strand.
CTCTTATTATTTACTTTATATGCATCCACAACTTATTAATAGCTTAAGCTGGCAAGTCTTAATTCTCTCCAGTATAAGATTGTTTGCATTTCTTCTCCATTTCCTTCCATTCTCTCATGAGAGTTATTTCAAAGGCTATTGGAAAATTTTATGTCTATTGTGTTACACGCAAATAATGAAGCGCTTCTAAGTTCCTACACCCACAACATTGTCATTTCATTTTCTTCTCTACTCATTTCTTCACATTATTTGATGACACTAAAATTTATTATTTAACATGCCTTTTGTTTATAACAATGTTACGCTCCTACTTCGATCTACTTTTCATTCATTATAAATCAATAAAAAATAAGGCATCTATACCTCTATATATCTTTCACAATATTATATTATAGTTTATGTGCACTTGCAATTCATCAATGGCTTACAGTGTCAAGCCTTCAATCTATCTCGTAAAAGATTGTTTATGTTTCTTGATCATTTGCTCATACTGTTTCATGCAAATGAAATCAGTCTATATACTAATGTTCTTCATTTTGTTCCAAAATTTTATTAGCATTATAAAGTTGATGCTTTCCTCAATTCCCAACGTTTACTTGTGATTGGAATCGGTCCTGCTCACGCAGAAAGTACACCACCAAAAACAACTAATTTTGTATGAATCAAAGTAAGAAACTTCATCAATATTATATGCTTTTCACTTTGTCTAGCTCTACTCTACCTCTATAATTAAACATGTAATTTAACAACAAATATTAATGACATGGTGGACAAGTGAACATAACTAATCTACATTTCTTCATTTTACAATACATATATGAAAGCGAAAGTTTTGGAGAGCACCATTTTGCATGTCCCATAATAATAAAAAAAGATCTGCTTCACTTCCTCAATCATTCCCAAGCTTTGTTTTTTGATGTGGCAAGATTTAACAAACATAACCTTCCATTCATGCAAGTGTTTTCATAATGTTTTAGATAATACATTACAAGATGTGTTATACATGTGTATTTATGTACGTATGTGTGCTTATATATATATATGTATGTATGTATGTATGTATGTATGTATGTATGTATGTATGTACATATATATATATATATGTATGTATGTATGTATGTATGTATATATATATATATATATGTATGTATGTATGTATGTATGTATGTATATATATATACATGCATATATGTGCATATATATATATATGTATGTATGTATGTATGTGTAGACATCCAAATTTGGACACTTAATTTATTCAAATTTATCACTTTTCATCTAAACATCCTCTTATCCGAGTTAATTAAGTAATATTAGTATTATTTAATTAATATCTTTAATTCTATCAAGTCCCTAAGGTATTTAATTAATAATTAAATACCTTACCCTCCTTAATCCTCTTTTCATCAAATAAATTAAATAAATATTACATTTATTTAATTCCTCACATGTCATTTTCATCTAATCCTAATCCATCTCCTAATCTCTTCATTAAGGATGTGCACATGCCTAATCCTTGATTAGGATGTGTCACATCCTCCAACTTTTGCAAGTTGGCTTCTAATCCCAATTATCCTCTAATTACTAATTAATTAAGCCTAATCATTTCCAATGAATTTTTAATTCCTTTTTATTCTTCCTAGATTCCCTCTTTTATATGTGAATTTTTAATTCACATTCCATCCTTCCAAGGCTTCTAGAACCTTGGACTTGTCACAATCTCCACATGTGACCAACCTTGGACTTGTCACAATCTCCACATGTGACCAAGTCCCACCTTTTTGGAGCCCACCTTTTACCTCTAGATCATCCTAGAATGAATAATTCACATTTATCCCCAACCACCTTTCCTTTTCCCATGTAGATTTTTGAGGAATTTAAAATTCCTCAAATGTCCCTTTCACTCCCACTTGGGGACAAGAAATCCCTTTTTGTGGAAATCCTCTCATCCCCCAAGGTGCATGTCCTTTTCCACCTCATGTACCTTTTTGACAACTCATTTCCATCTCATCCACCCTTGGCCACTTCACCCTCCACATGTCAAGATGTGAGGGCTTGTGGGTTCTCAACCCACCATAGCCCTTCATCTTAACCTTGTTGGATCAATCTTGACCCTTGAATTCTCTAGAGAATTCAAGTTCCTCTATAAATACCCCCTCCTCAAGGGCATTTTTAGAACACTTTTGATTTTCATAACCTTATGCTGCCAATTTTCCTTCTCAACACTTAGTCAATTTGCAACTACATGCTGCCATTTTGTGCACTCATCCAATTTTCAATCACATCCACTTGCATTTGCATCCAAGCACATAGTAAAGATCTTCAATAGAGCCATCAAGGAGCACACATCCTATCTTAAGCAAGGGCCAATCAAAGGAGTATCAACAACAAAGGAAGGTAAAGCTATTTGTCTTGTGTTATCTACTTTCTTTAGTGTTTTGTCACTCTCTTTTGGCTAATCTTGAGGTGTCCTTGATATTTTGTTTTTCATATCTCTTAGTTGTTTTGCTCATTTAGAGAAGTGCAAATATCAGGGTATACATGGTATGTATGTATGTATATAAATATATATATCTATCAATATATACAACTATATATATAGAAATGGTCATGATCAACATGCTTTATTGAAAACATTATCTCATAACAATCAAAATTATCAGTTTCCCAAATCTACACATTCCATTGGAGTGCTTAGTTGAAAAGATGTTCTATGGCTACTATAAATACTACTAAGAATAGATAATGTCCACATCTAATACTCTTTCAATACCATACATTGTTTCTCATCAACATGCTTAAATATGACTAATCAAGACAAAAACACTTACAAGATAAACACCTAATCCTAAGATTCTCCCAGTTACCTTTCCCATTGCAAAGACAAATTGAAACTAATCAATCAAAGCTCTGACAATATTTTTTATTGCCATTGATAAACCCACCTATTCCTCATGTGATTTGTCTATTCTAGCTTGTTTATTTCAAATCCACCAATTCCTTTGCTTTATAATATCTAAACATGTACCTATGTATGTACCTACCTATGTAAGGATGTATATTTATCTATGCATATGTATATGCATACATATGTATCTACATATATGTCTATATGCACACACATATATATAAAAATTTATGTAAAACTATATGCTATTGCACATCCATACTATATCCATATACGTATTACTTTACATACATTCACATATATATACAATGTATAGATACATAAATAGAAATATATACATACTATAGTACCTCATTAAATATTATAAATTTCACATCGTCAAATATCTAAAACCAAACTTTTTCCTCTTGGCAGGGACTCTAGCTCCTTCAGAGCTCTTGTTGTTTTTGGGATTTGTTCACTAGATTTTTATAGATTAATATATTTATTTTTTATTAATTTTATCATTTATTTTTGTGCTTGTCAATTTTTTTTTTATATTTATGTGTTTGAATTTTTTTAGTAAAATTGACTCCTTTATGGATTGGATTTTTATGGGTTGGATCTTAGTGAAATTGACTTTCACAAATAGATATTCGGTTTAGTGTTTGGATCTATAATATACAATTGGTGGTGTTGATGTGTACATTTGAGAGTGTGTTAAGTGAGAATCCTCTTCTTATTTCAAGCCCTTAGATCCAAATCAACATTTTGAATACGATAAAAGATATGCAAAGAAATTATAAAAATACCGAGGACATGTGTTTTCTTATGTCATATTAATGATATCCTCTAGTTATGATAATGCAACATATAACAAAGATCCTCTATGATTTTCTAGATGATTAAAATGAATTAGGTTTTTGTCATTTTATACTATACAAATTTGAGTATTTTATATTCAAGTATGTGGATAATGGCTAGTTGGAAGAGGGTTGGCCTGGGCCTACAATTAAATTTTGAAATTTGAAAGTTCTAGAGTCCAATTTACATCCACATTGTAATGTAATAATTTGCACAATAGAAGAATAAGATAGAAAATATGTTGCAAATACTTGATAATAATATGCCACTTCGAGGGGGAAACCTCCTAATCCACTTTGAGGGGGATACCTCCACAATCTTCATTAAGAACACAATACTCAACATGATGATAATAACCTACCTATACCTCTTATATATAACGTACTTATGTCTAGGATATCACCCAAGGCAACCTAGATAATCCTATATAAGCCTTATTCTAACCTAAATAACAAAATAACAATATAATAATGATAATATGACTTAATTAAGAGTTAAAGTAGCCACAAGATGACTATTCATTTAACACTATACACACTATAGGGGTAAGGGCATAACATTTCCCTCCTCATTACAAAATTATTATCCTCAATGCCATTTTTTTCTTTTTCTTCTTCATCTCCTTTTTTCCTTCTGTTTCTTCTTCTTCTACTGCTTCTTGTCCTTCTTCTTCTTGTTATTGATCTTGTTCATACTCTTTTTCTTATTCTTGTTCTTGCTCTTTCTATTTTTCTTTCTCTTTCTATTTCTCTTTCTCTTTCTCTTTCTCTTTCTCTTTCTCTTTCTCTTTCTCTTTCTCTTTCTCTTTCTCTTTCTCTTTCTCTTTCTCTTTCTCTTGCTATTTTTCTTGTTCTTCGTGTTCTTTTTCTTTTTCTTATTTTTTGTGGCTACATTTTGTTGTGAAGAAGTTCTAGAAATATAATTTTGTGATAAATCACACAAATGAAGTCAAAATATTCTTCTTCTTTTTTTTGTAACTTACCAAGTCCTAGGTTGCACTTTTCCAAAAAAATCTCCCAAAAATTAGGTGTTTTGCATCCTTGAGAGTGAATTTGTTGGAAACCCTAATTTTACAATAAATCACTTAGTTGTGCTCTAATTAATCTAAAAAATTTACCATAGGCTCCACTTTGATTGCTTCAAAATTGTAACATGTCAACCGTTCTTGCAAGTAAATTTCCTAAGCTTTCACCTTCAAGTAAATAAAGTATGTTTCAAAACCATTGCAATAAAAAATTTCTTTACATAATAGAGAACAAATGAATGTAGATGTCATAACAATAATAAACTTTGATTTCATTTCCAATACAATAATCATCATGATACAATATTCCAATATTGTAGATAATTACATACATAGCTCAATTGAGCTTCAAAGCAATAGATACAAATGGTCCATGAATCTTCTACAGAACTTGATCACCAATTGTGGAGGAGAAGCATCACTCAAGTGCTTTTCCACCCACCACAGACTCATATATGGTCCCTTGCACATCTATCAATGGATAGATGGCCCTACCCTTTGACAAAGAGATTGGTGAAGAAACCTCGTAACATTAACCTTAGTGAGCTTAGTGATGTGTCCTACATAACTAGAACTTGTAGACCTTACAATCCTGATCTAGCATGCATACGTGGAACATGGTGAATTGATAGTGGAGCCAAAGGAAAACACACGACTTTGGCCAAAGTATTCTCACTCAGTACTTTGAGTGAAAGTCGTCCTATTTACATTCACTACCCTAGCTCATTCTACTTTAGACCATTATATCTATGCATAGGTAAACCTTCAATAGGTAATCCTAACCTTTGGTTTGACCTCTTCCCTTTTCTAAAACTAGATATCATCTTTACCAAATGAACATTAGAAAAATTATAAGTTACCCTCCCTTCATTGGATAACCTAACCCTAGGATTAGCTCATAAGCTATCCAAGTCCATATAACCATATCTTAACTAGTTATTTTGAATTTTTCATACCTAGTATATAATACTAATGACATAGAAAAACTCTCCTTAATAGGGAGTAAATACAAGCACTTATATAGAAAACACATCAATCACAATCTTTCCTCTTTTATAAGCAAACAAACTTTCCTCTATTATAAGAAAACTAATGCAATTCATCAATAAGCAATCAAGAAAGTATCTTTCAAATTTGAAGATTAAATAGAATAAGATAATACTCCATGCCTTTCAAATGCTTAATCCAATTGAAGATAGAGCTTCCTAGCTTGGCCTCCTCTTGCTAACAACTTAGAAATCAACCTTCCATCACTTAACCTCACTAACACTCACTCACCAAAGGCTCTTAGCAAAAATAATAATTACTCAATTGAAAACTACAGCAGAACAACAACATACTATTGCATATGAAAAAGTGTGAATAATGGGGTATGATCGACCCATATTTATACACAATAATAAGCTCTACAAGGCTAAAAATAAGGTTCATAGCTTGCCACTTCTCAGCCATTAAAAATCGACTCAACTTGTAAGAAAGGTGGTGAATTTGTATGAGGATAGTCATAGATTTAACACAGCAAATGGATTCAATGATCAACACAACAGTTTGACATATTTAAAAAGGCACATGATGTAACATAACAAATCAGTTTCAAGCATAATAGAATTCTACAATGCTCAGCCATTTCATATCCTGGTGCCAAGTTTACATCTTGTTCCCTATTCATAAGGCCCACGATTTATTATTTGAACTAGTCTCATACAGATTTGTAGCACATTTACAATTGACCCAATCAAAGCCAAACAATTGACACATGGTATGATTTGACTTTTTGCAGTTACATTTGCATTTTGACTTAGTACATTTGAGTCTATGTTGCTTTATTTTTCAATTTATTAACTTACAACAGTCTAAAATCTCACATAATTCATTTAGTCTTGAAATGATATAAACACCTTTACATATGCTTGAGTGCTATAATATAGTGCACCTTATTTGCTTTCATTGACTAATGCATAAAATTGCATGTATCGACCTTTATACTTCGTATAAATTGGCCTCCAATTCATTCATAATATATGTATAAATTGGCCTTCAATTACTTTGCATATTTTATATACAAATCTTCCTTAATTCTTTCTATAAATATATATACATATATATGTACATGTGCCAAGATCATGCTCTGATACCACTTGTAATGAAATAAATTGCACAATAGAAGTATATGATAAAAAATATGCTTCAAATAATGGATAATAATATGCCACTTCGACGAGGCAACCTCCTTTAAATCCACTTTGAGGGGGATACCTCCAATAATCTTCAGTAAGAACACAATACTCAACATGATGATAATAACCTACCTATACCTCCTATATATACCATACTTATGCCTAGGATATCACCTAGGTCGACCTAGATAACCCTATACAAGCCTTAGGCTAACCTAAATAACTAAATAACAATAAAATAATGATAACATGACTTAATTAAGAGTTAAGGTAGCCACAAGATGACTACTAATAACACTATACACACTATAGGGGTAAGGGCATAACACACAGGTATGTACCAAATCATTTCTACTCCTATAATGATGGATGCAAAAATATGGGGGGCCAAAAAGTGGCCACCCCACTTTGAAATTTGGAAAAATCCAAAATACAAGTGCATTATAACGTGCTCGCACTTTGGCCTATTTAAACAAAAAAAATCAAAACCTCATTTCATTATTTCCTCTCATGTAATAAAAACCTCCTCTACAACCTATAAACCCTGCATAATGTGCTCGCATTCTAGGAAGGTCAAATCACTAGATTTCTTCACTAAATCTTCATGAAAATGTCGCTACGACGTTGGGAAGGTCGAAGGAGTAAGAAATTTCTATTTTTTGTATGAATTTTTTATTAAATAGGTAGATTTAATATATTTTTGATGTAAATTTATTTAATTTTTCAGGAAATGTTAATGCACCTCCAAATCCTCCTCAAAATCTTAATTCGCCTCATGTTGAAATCCCACCTAAAGAACAACCTCAACAAACACCTCCAACAATTCCTCATCATCCTCCAAGAACTCAAGAAAATTTAGTGGGGAAAATTGAAAATAACAAAATATAAATTGAGAAGTTAATTGCAAGGTTGAGAGATCCTCTAGGCACAACCTTACATAGAACTGTGCTTGCTCAATCACTTGAATCCATAATATCACATGTAGATTCATTTATCAAGCAAATAACTAGTTGGTTGGAGAAGAGATGAGATTTTAGACAACTTTATATAGAAAAATTATCATATAAACAAGTTAAAGAGGAAAAAAATACAAAATTTGACTTGTGCGCACTATTCACAAACCCTAAAATGAATTAACCTTTACATCCTGCAAGCAAGAGGTTCCCTATCCATTGGTACAACCACCAAGGGATAAAGAATAGTTTTGGAAAAGGTGGTGGATGGTTTTTGACCATCCTCCATGCAACAACAATGAGGTGCCACAATATTTTTTTGAGGAAACTCTACTATGAGTTTGTCCTCAATACAATCCCAACTATTTTAACATGTTGGAGTTCTAGGTTTGGGGGCTCTGTACAGGATAGAGCGAGGGCACATATTGACTTACAATAGCCAACGAGACCACTCATTAGACCAATGTATGAGCATGTGGCTATCTCTTCCATTGTGAAGGAGAGTATTGAGGTGGATACATTGCAGTCGATTAGTGTCCTCACCTAGAGCCTCATACAACATAACAATCCTCTCGCACAAGGTGAGTCAAGTGATTCTTCAAGTAGTAGAGTTCCAACTCATTTATGTCAGGCTTATGGTTCAATTTGTGTTTATGATCCGAAGGATAGTTAGGATGCAGGTGCCCAGGGTACATCTGCAGCTAACCAAATGGTGATGAAAAATGCCCTCATAAATGACACATTTAGTCTTGATAGTCAAGTAAATGTTAGAAAATTCATTTAATTTAATTTATTGAATTTCATTTTTGAAATGAAAGATTAACTAAAATAGTTGAATGATTATAATGAAATTTTAGGGTCATAGTGTTCACTGTGTTTTTAGCGGTCCTCCACCTCCCTATTACACAACGACGTCTATTGCAGAGGTATGTTTCTAGTAAAGAATTATAAATATTACATGTGAATAGCTAAACATTATATGAATGTGAAATCAAGAAAATGGGGTGTGCCACCTTTTAGGAGATGGGAAACTTAGGGAACCCTATTTTACTCTATTTCATTCAAGGAAACCTTAGAGATCTCAATCTAATGGTGCAATTGAGAAAAGGGATCTGCTATAAGGTCTCCTAGGGTGTGATTAAAGATAAAAGGGAGTTCACCACTAAGCAAAAGGATTAGAAAGACAAGAAATGAAAGTAACATGCAAAACCTAACTATATGACCTAGAAAATGAACTCAAATTAGAATAGCAAACTAAAGGTAAACAAAGGTGCACCTAGAAAGCTGAAGATGCTTGAAACAAGGTCTACAATCCTAAAATTATGACTATTGAAGCACACTAGGACTCATACGCTAGTAGGGGCGATTTAGTCCTAGTTTAGGGTTTCAATCTGAAATTAGAATTTGCAACTAGTAAACTAGGATCTACAGAAAAAGTATGAAAATTGGTATATTGAGACTTGTATGTCACAAGTGGTGATTTGGTCCCAATATCAGGGTTGGTCTGAAACTATGATATCCTCTAGTGATCTCTTGTAGCTTCTCTCCCTTTAGATATCTGAGTTTGAAACTCTGAATTCTAACCTATAGGTGACTTTCCATGATCTTGCAATATAGATGACAACTTTGACAACTTTCTCCAATCTAGCTCTTCAATGGATCTTCAACCTAGATCTACAAATCACACATCAAAGAGAGGGGAAAATAATGTTGTTTTTTTAGTGGATAAGATTTTCCTTGGTTAAACCCCATTTTGGTAATCAAACCTTGAAATGCATAGAAATAGAATGAAGGAATGATGAATGAACAAACATGCTATGTTGCAACTCACCAAACCTTTGATATGAAGGCAACAATCTTGTATGATATGGCTTCCATGAATGTAGATCTTGACTCATGATTGAATGATATGGATCTTGAATTGAAATCTTGCTTGAGTCATAAGAACCTACATAGCAAATGTTAGCTCAAAAACAAGCATGATGCATGATGACTTTGACATGATGCTTGAATCTTGAATATAGCTCCAAAATGCTTGATAATCAACTCTTGAATGCTCTTGAAAGTGCTCTTATGATAACTTGATGACTTGTAAGCTTGATAGGAGAAAATATGTGAAATAACCTTGTATTTATACTTAATTATGCCAAATTTCCCGAAATTACAACACTACAAGCCAACATTAGATCTAGGAGAATAAAATCCCACCAAGAATTTGAATTCAAAATAGTTCTAAGCTAAGTGGAACTCATACGCCAGTTGGGGTGTATGAGTCCCAGTAGGCTAGGCTTGGGGCACAAATTTCAAGAAATGTTAAGTTCTATACCAAATTTAGGACCAGGCCTTGAAACTTAGGTGGGACCCATATGCCCAAGGTGGCATATGGGTCCCAGATCACTAAATTTGGGCCATACAATCCAAAATCATTAAAATATGATTGGTCATTAGATATGTGTTGATATTATCCTTGGAAAGATGCATTAAATAAGGCTTGTGGATGCAAAATAGGACTAAATAAGGCATAAAGCCTAATTTTAGTAGGGAGAGCCTAAACAAGTGTGAAAATGTAAAGGGATACATTTTTCTACATTGCAGAATGGTATTATTATATCTCATATTGGATGTTGAATAGGTTAATCATGGACCTTCGATAACAACACCTTCCAGTGGAGGTGGTCATCGAAGTTTCACTCAGGTAATACAAAGTATTTTTTAATTTTAAAATAGAATGTATTTTGTAATTGAATAATGTTTAATGAATTGAATGTTATAGATAGTTTTTAAGTGTTCTTTATACCTTTTAATTAATTGTATTTCAGGTTGCTCTATACTTCATAATCTATGAATTTCATTTTTTCATGTTGTTGACCTCCAAAAATATAGGCTAGTGGTGTCAATTAATTATCCACCTTCTATAAACCTCTTTCAAACCACTATGTTTATTATTCTTTGAAACAAAATTGCTTCATCTAATCAGAATATCATCTCAAATTGGGTAAATATGTAGACACCTAGAATTATCTACACCTAACCATATTTGATTTGATCCCTTCTAGAATTAATAAAAAAGATCATTTATTCAATTAACCTTCTCAATCATCTTTCAATCATTAATTAAATAAATATCAATCATTTATTTAATTAATTAATCCTATATCCCCCTTTCCACTATAGTTCACCCTTAGTTAAATAAATTCACATTTAATGAATTAAGTTCACCATTTACATTCTTATCCTCCAAAAATTAAATAAATACATCTTATTTATTTAATTCTCCCAAAAATTCTCTCAAATGATTAGTTGACTAAAACTAATTAATTAATTAATTAATTTTCTTGCACAAGTAAAATCATGATTAACATTTAATCACTTGTCACATTCATCCTACTTCTCTAAAAATTCTCTCATCAAATCATAGTCATTCATTTATCCTAGAAAATATACACCCTCCATCTTACAAATATAACTCTTACACCTATGTGAGGTCCCTTACTATTCAAATCACACATCCGTGCGTGATCTCTCACACATGTAAGAGAAAACACATGTCAAATCACACATCCTCATAGTCCTCACACATATGTGAGAACTTTCAATCTCCACCATTTTTTTAAATTAAGATAATCTTGTCCATCTACATATCTTTAATCCTTGCCCTCTCCAATTGCACCAATCATAAGGTCCCACTTGAATGATCCAGGATCCTTACCTCTCCAATCTTCTCAATCATCCTCAACCATTGACCTTTTGGATCAATCTAAATCATTGACCAAACATCCTCTCAATTTATAAATCCAAACATACCCCAAGCCAAATGAGGAGGTGGGGTCTCATGAAAGAAAAGTCATGTTGCTATTTTATAGAGAAACCCACATATCAATCACACATCTTGAGCACAACCACACACATCCTTGTCTGTGCAATAAGAGGTGTTGAGAGGTTTCTTGCAAGGCTTCTCAACTTGGGTACACTACCTCTTGGTGCATTTGGAAGCAAGGTAAAGGTTCATTTTTTACATTTGAGTCTTATTTTCATACCTTGTTTTCTCTTGCTCACAATAAAACTCATACAAAGGAACCAATAGTTTAAATTAAAATATGTATTGACGAAGGTCAATGATTCATGCATTTTCATCTTAGTATCTAAATAAGGTGTTAGGTTATAACACACCAAAGTATTATTGTAGTACAAATAATATCATGGTAATAAAGTAAGGTGTGAGAACACATCTCACCACGCCACCCTAAAAAATTAGTTGAATATAATTGCAACTAACAAAAAAATAATATGTGAGGTATGTTTGATTGCAACTTAGTATCAGTACAATATAACTACATCGTGATATCAAGAGAAGGCATATGGGCACATCTTTCCATGTCACACTAAAAAAACTAGTGCAATACAATTACAACTAATAACAAATTGTAGTGCCAAGGAACCTCTCATCACATCACACTAATTATCACATGATATAGTTGCATCATGATACCAAAATAAAATTTATGGTATTCTCACCACAACACACTAAGAATCAATGGAATATAATTATAACCAATAAGATATAGATCACAACTCATGAACTACACCAATGTTTGGTTAATGTGATCATCTCATATATTCCTCAATAAATAGTAATTGAGATTTAGAATCTAATACTATTAATATAAGCATAAAATATTATAGCTTTTTTTTTTGTAAAACAAGGTGAAGAAAGCTTGCAACATGAACTTTAATCAAAATAATTGCATATTTGAATCCAAAGATTAAACCTTAATATGAATGTGATTGCAAAATCAAAACAAGAAATAGAAAACCATCACATAACACCAGTTTTATGTGGAGAAACCCCTAAGGGGAAAAACTCCACCACAAAAAGAGATAGGAAAGTATATTACTAATCCAAACGAGATTACAACAGCAATACACTTCTTTGATAATCTCTGTAAAATCCAGCAATAGTCTTTTACCTGCACACTGAACAAAACTAAATTAATAACTCTAGCTCAAGGCCCAACTTTATAGAAACTTGTGGGGATGAATACCACCATGGTATCACCAAAAAACATGCAAAAAAACCACGTAGAAAAACCCATGCCTATCTCCTTTCCAACAACCAAATCCACCCAACATAGCAACTTACAGATGCTCTTACAGCTGTCATAAGGCATCTCTCATGCATGGGTGCCTAGAGAAGGAATCTGTCATAATCATCAATGTTGTCATAGTCGTCATAGAATATTATGATAGTTGTCATAGTGTCATAGATACTCTTACAACTTATGATGGATGTCATAACCCTCCAAAAATAGGAGATTCCAAATGGGACACCTAGCTATTTTTTCCTTTTCCTAGAAGAAAAACAGTAATGGTAACTTCATCTTTACATGAGCTCTTTCATCATTGTTGGTTAAACAGGTTCACCTCTTATGGGTAATTTACAGAAGACATTAGGACAACAATTAATTAATGGATTTACAAGGTTGATGTCACCTAAACCCTACCATTCTCCCACTTGACATCATACATTGTAAATTACACCCATAGAGATACATCAACATGAAATTAAGTACAATGATCAAGGCCCATGGTATTTTTGCACCAAGAAAACTTATCTCTGGTTACTGGCTTTGTGAGAGAATCTGCAACATTATCCAAAGTGTCAACTTTTTCAATCAGGACCTAGCCATTCTTAACCATTTCTCACACAAAGTGATATTGAATTGTTGGAAAAACAAGGACAGACAACTGAGAGGGGGGGTGAATCAGTTGTCACAAAATATTTGAAATTTTCAAACTTAACTTAACTTAATCTCAAATTTAATGAATGAACAGTAAACCACAAACAATTAGCACATCAAAAACATAGAGAACACCAAGATTTTTTATGTGGAAACCCTGTTAGGGGAAAAACCATGGTGGATGTTAGTCCACAATATTATACCCTGTTAAAATTATAATGAAGAATAATGGGAATGCACATGCATTCAGGCACACTTCCTAGAGCTCACTACTCAAATACAAGAGGGCTCACTTCCCAAAGAAGAAATATTGTCTTATAGCAATTCAGATTAGATCCGCAAGGTATGAACTAATAAAATAGCTTCTACAAAAGCCTTATTACAATTCTAGTTAAGCACAAAAACACTCCTTCACACTTCACTCAAACTTCTTCACACTCTGCTCTGCAATCGAATGATTAGATCATTATTCACACACTTGCTCTTTCTCTAGCTCTTTTCTACTCCTTAACTTCGCACAAACAACCATCTTATATATCCATAGCATGGAATTACATCAACAACTTTGTTGGCCAAAATAAAATATAAAACATATACACAATGTCAGCCCAAATTTACAAGTAAATTTTCAATGCGAATCAAACACCATTAGCCACAACATAATGAAGACTTAAAACAATATCCTTGAGTGTGCCAAACATTCAAATTTTTAATCTCCAAGGATCACAACCGTTACAACCACCATGTCATTGCAAGAACATAAAACCCAAACACATAAGAGGAAAAATCCTTACGACCGACACATCGATCAACGGACATGAAACAAAAGATAAGAGCATGATCTAGAAACATCCACAAGCATCATGAATCATCGGAGAAGCATCACAACAACTGAAATTACCATAATCACATCAACTTCCAATTGAGAACACTAGTGGAAGCCACAAAAAGCTGTCCCGAGAACCTGGCTGATTTCATAACATGATTAAATCTTCATGCGGACCTACGAAACTTTTGGTGAATAAACTAGATACTCTCAAGAATAAACCCTTTAGTCCACAAGGATTGATCATCAATCTACTGAGTAAGACACCTTCATGACCTTCACTATTCCACTGGCAACTTGTAACTCTTTCTTTAACAATTTTCTCAATATCCTCGACATATACATCGTATAATAGATCAATGCTAGTAGTGTTGACATCAATGAAAACCATATATCAGCAACACATACAACATCCAACAATCTCCCCCCTCTGGCATTGATGGCAATACATGATGTGAAAAACACCATCAATGTAACTCTCAATCATCACTTACTCCCCCTTAAATTATGACTCTTCTCCCTTAACCTCTTCTACATGATCTTCTCTCCACCAGACTCTTCTCCTAGATAATTCACAATTTTTCACATGACTTTTCTCCCCCTTTGACATCAATGGCAAAGATAGCGATATCTTTCCACATACAAGCTCTAAGCAACATGTATCGCACATTTGACTACTCCCCACGAGTATGACCATGAAAACATCAATCTGGATCAAGATATAGCTATGAAGTACATAGATTGATACATGCAAATGCATCACTAGTTTTTATCAGGAGGGGTAATCACCCCTAGCATCCCTCTAAGATGCTCAAAAGTATCTTTTGGAAATGGCTTGGTGAAGATTTCTACAATTTGTTCCTTGGTAGGCACATATCTTTCTCACTCACTTTCTCCTCAGAAGTGAAATTTGATTGATATATGCTTGGTCATAGAGTGTATGCTTTGGATTCTTTGATATGTTTATTGCACTTGAGTTGTCACATTGTATGAAAATAGGCTCATCATATATTACTCTAAAATATTTCAGCATCTGTTTCATCCACAACACTTGAGTACAATTATTTGTAGTAGCAATATACTCTACCTCAACAGTAGATAGGGAAATGGAATTCTTCTTTTTACTCGACCAAGACACCAACTTCTTCCCTAGGAAGAAGGCACCACCACTAGTGCTTTTCTTGTCATCTACATCTCCTGCCCAATCTGCATCAGTTTAGGCACTCAAGGTAAGATCATCATCTTTAGGATACCAAAGCCCAAAATCAACTGTTCCTTTCAGGTATCTAAAAATTCTCTTTACATCAATCACATGAGATTCTTTCAGATCAACTTGATATCTAGCAACCATACATACAAAATTCATGATGTTTGGTCTGGTCTAAGTTAAGTAGAGAAATCCACCAATCATTGACATGTATCTTGTTTGATTTGCTTTAGGAGAATCATCATTCTATGTTAAATTGCATCTAGTTACCATGGGTGTACCAATAGGCTTTGAGTCTTCCATCCCAAACTTCTTCAACAACTCTCTCACATATTTGGACTGAGATATGAAAATCCCATTGTCTAACTAGGTGACTTGCAATCCCAGAAAGAACTTCATCTCTCCAATCATACTCATTTCAAATTCACTTTTCATTTCATCAGCAAACTTCATACATAGATCATCATCACCTCAAAAAATAATGTCGTTAACAAAGACTTCAATAATCAGTTCTTTGTCATGATCCAACTTAAAATACAAGTTGTTGTCAACAGTATCTTTATTGAATCCAATCTTTAGTAAGTATTTATCCAGTCTAGCATACCAGGCTCTGGGGGCTTGATTAAGTCCATACAGAGCTTTCTTCAATCAGAAAACCATGTCTTCCTTATCAGTCAGTTGAAACCCAGTTGTTCAACATATACCTCTTCTTCTAACTCACGATTCAAAAAGGCTAACTTCATATCCATTTGATAGACTTTGTAGTTCTTATATGTGGCATAAGAAAGAAATAATCTTACAACTTCAATTCTGGAAATAGGGGCAAAGGTTTCTTCAAAATCAATACCTTCCATTTGAGAATACCCTTTACATACCAGTCTTGCTTTATTCCGAACCAATTCACCTTGTTCATTTAGGTTATTTCAAAAGAACCATTTAGTACCAATCACATTTTTATCTTTAGGTCTAGGAACAAGAATCCATGTATCATTCATTTCAATTTGCATCAGTTCTTCTTTCATAGCTCCCATCCAATGTTCATCATTACAAGCTTCATTGACATTGTTATGCCCAGTCTTGGAAATTAGACAATACTCTTATACAATCCTTCTAGTCCTACATACCTTAGAATTTTAGGATTCTCTCGCACTTCTGGTTCTTTTGTTCTTTCTTTTGCACTTCCACTTGTCTCTCCTTCCTGACTTTCTTGATTTACCAAAATGATTTGAACTTGATTCTGTGTCTCAACATTCTTCCCTTTTAATGTAATGTCTTGTTGGTCATCTAAATCATATCCACAGTATCTAGATGATCTGGTAGAGTCCTCATCAACTCTTACATTTGCACTTTCAACCATTTTTCTCAATCTTTTATTATAGCACCGGTAAGCATTGCTTTTAGTAGAGTAACCTAGAAATATTCCTTCATCACACCTTCTATCAAAATTTCCTATGTCCTCATCTCTCTTAATATAACACTTGCTTCCAAAGATCTTGAAATATTTAACAGTAGGCTTATAACCAAACCACGGCTCAAAAGGAGTTTTACCAAAAATACCATTAACATTTACCTAGTTTATAGTCTACACAGCAGTGCTTATGGCTTCTCTCCAATAGATATGAGGCACATTTCCTTCCAACATCATTGTTCTAGAAGCATCCAGAATTGTTCTATTCTTTCTTTCTACAACTCCATTATGTTGAGGGGTTTGGAGAGCAGATAATTGTCTTTTGATTCCATGCTCTTCACATAAAGAATTGAACTCCCGGGAGGTGAACTCACCACCTCTGTCTGACCTTAGGCATTTGATCTTTAGACTT